>WNWK01007968.1:0-72500 GCA_009830355.1 Cherax destructor | reverse complement strand
GTTTAAAGTCTATCTACTGCACGAGGGTCATTAAGGTTGGTTGGTTAATGGGGTTTAAAGTCTATCTACTGCACGAGGGTCATTAAGGCTGGTTGGTTAATGGGGTTTAAAGTCTATCTACTACACGAGGGTCATTAAGGCTGGTTGGTTAATGGGGTTTAAAGTCTATCTACTACACGAGGGTCATTAAGGCTGGTTAGTTAATGGGGTTTAAAGTCTATTTGCTACACGAGGGTCATTAAGGTTGGTTGGTTAATGGGGTTTAAAGTCTATCTACTACACGAGGGTCATTAAGGTTGGTTGGTTAATGGGGTTTAAAGTCTATCTACTACACGAGGGTCATTAAGGTTGATAGGTTAATGGGGTTTAAAGTCTATCTACTACACGAGGGTCATTAAGGTTGGTTGGTTAATGGGGTTTAAAGTCTATCTACTACACGAGGGTCATTAAGGTTGATAGGTTAATGGGGTTTAAAGTCTATTTGCTACACGAGGGTCATTAAGGTTGGTTGGTTAATGGGGTTTAAAGTCTATCTACTACACGAGGGCCATTAAGGTTGGTTGGTTAATGGGGTTTAAAGTCTATCTACTACACGAGGGTCATTAAAGTTGGTTGGTTAATGGGGTTTAAAGTCTATCTACTACACGAGGGTCATTAAGGTTGGTTGGTTAATGGGGTTTAAAGTCTATCTACTACACGAGGGTCATTAAGGTTGATAGGTTAATGGGGTTTAAAGTCTATTTGCTACACGAGGGTCATTAAGGTTGGTTGGTTAATGGGGTTTAAAGTCTATCTACTACACGAGGGTCATTAAGGTTGGTTGGTTAATGGGGTTTAAAGTCTATCTACTACACGAGGGTCATTAAGGTTGGTTGGTTAATGGGGTTTAAAGTCTATCTACTACACGAGGGTCATTAAGGTTGGTTGGTTAATGGGGTTTAAAGTCTATCTACTACACGAGGGTCATTAAGGTTGCATGTCACCTGTACACCACCAGTCAAGAATACTTTAATACCTAAAATACTGATTAATGTAAACTACCAGTGTATATACACTGAGATATACACCTCTCAGTGTATATACACTGAGATATACACCTCTCAGTATATATACACTGAGATATACACCTCTCAGTGTATATACACTGAGATATACACCTCTCAGTGTATATACACTGAGATATATACCTCTCAGTGTATATACACTGAGATTTACACATCTCAGTGTATATACACTGAGATGTACACATCTGAGTGTATATACACTGAGATATACACCTATATACCTCTGAGTGTATATACACTGAGATATACACCTCTCAGCGCATATACGCATATACACCGATAGATATACACCTCTCAGTGTATATACACTGAGAGATATACACCTCTCAATGTATATACTCAGTGGTACATATACATCTCTGTGTATATATCTTAAGTATATATCAGTTATATTTGGTGTATGTATGGTGAGGCAGCAGCATCTCTGGGCCAGAGATGCTGCCTCCTACACTCTGTGTCTGGCTTAATTCACTCCAGTCTTCTTCCTTCCTACACTGTTTATATATCTGACAAGTTAGACACATTGTTCTCCCCCTGGTTGCTGCTCCTATATATTGGAATTTCCTTGTTGCCCTAGTGTTGCAATGGACATCACCATTGGTCACTCCAGAGGCAGTGTGTGATACCACTGGTTGAATCTCAAAAGGAGAAGAAGCAGATTTATATATTCATTTTGCTCGTGTCTGTGTGAGTATTAAGTATATTTAGGTACACACAAATACAGTTACAGCTAGGCTGAGGGACTGACCCCCTCAAATACCTTTTTCTGCAAGGTTGAACTACTTATTACAGCCCAGTGGGAACTATATCTACCATCTATTACAGCCCAGTGGGAACTATATCTACCATCTATTACAGCCCAGTGGGAACTATATCTACCATATATTACAGCCCAGTGGGAACTATATCTACCATCTATTACAGCCCAGTGGGAACTATATCTACCATATATTACAGCCCAGTGGGAACTATATCTACCATCTATTACAGCCCAGTGGGAACTATATCTACCATATATTACAGCCCAGTGGGAACTGTGAAGCAGGATCCCCCACCCATGGTCTCCAGCTGTCAGCGGAAACATGAGGTCTGGTCAGGGACCTGGCTGAGGGGTCTTGGGGATTCCCTCTAGGTATCCCCAAGACCATCAGTGATCTTTTAATTGAATTCATTCTTATACCACTAATATAATCCCCCACAACCTTAAATATAATAGTGTAATTCTTGGACCAAATATAACCCCCTCCTTGAACCCAATATAACCCCCTCCTTGAACCCAATATAACCTCCTCCTTGGACCCAATATAAACCTCATCCTAGAACCCAATATAACCCCTCCTTGGACCCAATATAATCCCTCCTAGAACCGAATATAACCCCCTTCTTGGACTCAATAAAATCCCCTCCTAGAATCCAATATAATACCCTCCTTGGACCCAATATAACCCCTCCTTGGACCCAATATAACCCCCTCCTTGAACCCAGTATAACCCCTCCTTGGACCAAATATAACCCCTCCTTCGACCAAATATAACCCCTCCTTGGACCAAATATAACCCCTCTTTGAACACAATATAACCCCTCCTTGGACACAATATAACCCCCTCCTTGGATCAAATATAACCCCCTCCTTGGACACAATATAACCCCCTCCTTGGACACAATATAACCCTCCTTGGACCCAATATAACCCCTCCTTGGACACAATATAACTCCCTCCTTGGACCCAATATAACCCCTCCTTGGACACAATATAACCCCTCCTTGGACATAATATACCCCTCCTTGGACCCAATATAACCCCTCCTTGGACACAATATAACTCCCTCCTTGGACCCAATATAACCCCCTCCCCCTCCCCTCTTCACTTGCCCTGGAATTTTGAATATTTCTCCCATTGGAAATTCAACCTTGCAGAAAGAAACAGTTATTTTGAGCAGCCTTGTAATGCGCAGTTTAATAGTCATGTGATGGTGTGAGTTACCTTCTGTGGCTGGTGTTACCTTCTGTGGCTGGTGTTACCTTCTGTGGCTGGTGTTACCTTCTGTGGCTGGTGTTACCTTCTGTGGCTGGTGTTCTTGTAGAAGGTGGGAGACCCACCTTGTCTGTCCTTGATAATGGACGTCTTACCAGAGACTGCCTGTGGGTGAGGGATGACAACTGTACGTGTGATTCCTGGTATCAGTACCTTAAACTGGCAGTTTAATATTCTAGTTTACCTGGGCAGTTTAGTGGTCTAGTTTAACTAGATAGTTTAGTGCTCTAGTTTAACTGGGCACTTTAGTGCTCTAGTTTAACAGGGCACTTTAGTGCTCTAGTTTAACAGGGCACTTTAGTGCTCTAGTTTAACAGGGCACTTTAGTGCTCTAGTTTAACTGGGCACTTTAATGCTCTAGTTTAACTGGGCACTTTAATGCTCTAGTTTAACTGGGCACTTTAATGCTCTAGTTTAACTGGGCACTTTAATGCTCTAGTTTAACTGGGCACTTTAATGCTCTAGTTTAACTGGGCAGTTTAGTGCCCAGTTAAACTAGAGTGGAGGAGGAGGCTGGAGACAGTGGAGAAGGCTGGAGGCAGTGGAGGAGGAGACTGGAGGCAGTGGAGGAGGCTGGAGGCAGTGGAGGAGGAGACTGGAGGCAGTGGAGATGTCATGTCTGAGGTCAATGTGTGGTGTGAATATAATGCAGAGAATCCGTAGTTTGGAAATTAGGAGGAGGTTGTTGAGGTGGTGCTGAGGAGGGGTTGTTGAGGTGGTGCTGAGGAGGGGTTGTTGAGGTGGTGCTGAGGAGGGGTTGTTGAGGTGGTGCTGAGGAGGGGTTGTTGAGGTGGTGCTGAGGAGGGGTTGTTAAGGTGGTGGTGAGGAGGGGTTGTTGAGGTGGTGCTGAGGAGGGTTGTTGAGGTGGTGCTGAGGAGGGGTTGTTGAGGTGGTGCTGAGGAGGGGTTGTTAAGGTGGTGCTGAGGAGGGGTTGTTGAGGTGGTGCTGAGGAGGGGTTGTTAAGGTGGTGGTGAGGAGGGGTTGTTGAGGTGGTGCTGAGGAGGGGTTGTTGAGGTGGTGCTGAGGAGGGGTTGTTAAGGTGGTGGTGAGGAGGGGTTGTTGAGGTGGTGCTGAGGAGGGGTTGTTGAGGTGGTGCTGAGGAGGGGTTGTTGAGGTGGTGCTGAGGAGGGGTTGTTGAGGTGGTGCTGAGGAGGGGTTGTTGAGGTGGTGCTGAGGAGGGGTTGTTGAGGTGGTGCTGAGGAGGGGTTGTTGAGGTGGTGCTGAGGAGGGGGTGTTGAGGTGGTGCTGAGGAGGGGTGTTGAGGGGTGCTGAGGAGGGGGTGTTGAGGTGGTGCTGAGGAGGGGTTGTTGAGGTGGTGCTGAGGAGGGGTGTTGAGGTGGTGCTGAGGAGGGTTGTTGAGGTGGTGCTGAGGAGGGGGTGTTGAGGTGGTGCTGAGGAGGGGTTGTTGAGGTGGTGCTGAAGAGGGGTTGTTGAGGTTGTCTGACTTTTTTGGGTTATCCTGGGTTCTCTACACATATGCTGCTATGTATGATAATTTATGTAACTGTATTTGTGTATACCTGAATAAACTTACTTACTTACAGACATTTAGAGATGATGGAACAAAATATGATGACTTGGAGGGGTATAAATGTATAGTGGAGGGAAGGCGGGGTTGGGGTCGGCCTCGGAAAGGTTGGAGGGAGGGGGTAAAGGAGGTTATGTGTGCGAGGGGCTGAGAACGTGATAGGGTTCTAGCAGGGAAAGGTACTAGCAGGGGAGGGTTCTAGAAAGGGAGGATACTAGCAGGAGAGGGTACTAGCAGGGAAGGGTAATAGCAGGGGAGGGTTCTAGAAAGGGAGGATACTAGCTGGGAGGGTACTAGCAGGGGAAGGGTACTAGTAGGGAAGGGTACTAGCAGGGGAGAGTACTAGCAGGGGAGGGTACTAGCAGGGGAGGGTACTAGCTGGGGAAGGGTACTAGCAGGGGAGGGTACTAGCAGGGGAAGGGTACTAGCAGGGGAAGGGTACTAGCAGGGAAGGGTACTAGCAGGGGAGGGTATTAGCAGGGGAAGGGTACTAGCAGGGGAAGGGTACTAGAAGGTGAAGGGACTAGCAGGGAAGGGTACTAGCAGGGAGGGTACTAGCAGGAAGGGTACTAGCAGGGGGGGTACTAGCAGGAGGGTACTAGCTGGGGAAGGGTACTAGCAGGAGGGTACTAGCAGGGGAAGGGTACTAGCAGGGGAAGGGTACTAGCAGGGGAAGGGTACTAGCAGGGAAGGGTACTAGCATGGGAGGGTACTAGCAGGGAGGGTACTAGCAGGGGAAGGGTACTAGCAGGGAAGGGTACTAGCAGGGGAGGGTATTAGCAGGGAAGGGTACTACAGGGGAAGGGTACTAGCAGGTGAAGGGTACTAGCAGGAGGGTACTAGCAGGGAGGGTATTAGCAAGGAAGGGTACTGGCAGGGAAGGATACTAGCAGGGAAGGGTACTAGCAGGGAAGGGTACTAGCAGGGAAGGGTACTAGCAGGGAGGGTACTAGCAGGGAAGGGTACTAGAGGGATGGGTACTAGCATGGAGGGTACTAGCAATGGAGGTACTAGCAGGGGAGGGTACTAGCAGGGAGGGTAGCAGGGAGGGTACTACCAGGGAAGGGACTAGCAGGAGGGTACTAGCAGGGAAGGGTACTAACAGTGGAAGGGTACTAGCAGGGAAGGGTACTAGCAGGGGAAGGGTACTAGTAGGGGAAGGGTACTAGCAGGGAAGGGTACTAGCAGGGAAGGGTACTAGCAGGGAAGGGTACTAGCAGGGAGGGTATTAGCAGGGAAGGGTACTAGCAGGGATGGGTACTAGCAGGGGAAGGGTACTAGCAGGGGAAGGGTACTAGCAGTGGAGGGTACTAGCAGGGGAAGGGTACTAGCAGAGAGAAGGTACTAGCAGGGGAGGGTACTAGCAATGGAGGGTACTAGCAGGGGAGGGTACTAGCAGGGAGGGCACTAGCAGGGAGGGCACTAGCAGGGGAAGGGTACTAGCATGGGAGGGTACTAGCAGGAGGGTACTAGCAGGGGATGGGTACTAGCAGTGGAGGGTACTAGCAGGGAAGGGTACTAGCAGTGGATGGGTACTAGCAGGGAGGGTACTAGCAGGGGAGGGTACTATCAGGGGAAGGGTACTAGCATGGGGAGGGTACTAGCAGGGAGGGTACTAGCAGGGGAAGGGTACTAGCAGGGGAGGGTACTATCAGGGGAAGGGTACTAGCATGGGGAGGGTACTAGCAGGGAGGGTACTAGCAGGGGAAGGGTACTAGCAGGGGAGGTTCAACACTGCATTTGCCTGGGTATTGATTTTCAACCGTGGCCACCTGAGGCGGCCCCCCAGCCTGCTGCCTGCATGATGCCTGCTGTCTGCATGATGCCTGCTGCCTGCATGATGCCTGCTGTCTGCATGATGCCTGCTGCCTGCATGATGCCTGCTGCCTGCATGATGCCTGTTGTCTGCATGCTGCCTTCGTTATGCCAGCTGTCTGCTTGTTACCTTCATGGCGCCTGCTGTCTGCATGATGCCTGTTGTCTGCATGCTGCCAGCTGTCTGCATGCTGCCTTCATGGCGCCTGCTGTCTGCATGCTGCCTTCTTGATGCCATCTGTCTGCATGCTGCCTTCGTGATGCCAGCTGTTTGCATGCTGTCTTCGTGATGCCAGCTGTCTGCATGCTGCCTTCGTGATGCCAGCTGTCTGCATGATGCCAGCTGTCTGCATGATGCCAGCATCCCTGTCTCCCCAGTAAGACTGGAGCAGCAGGCTACTGGCCCACACTAGATACGTTTTAAATCTTACCCTTTAGTACTATCCTAACAGTGAGATAAAACTTACCAATAGTACTTAGAACCTATATATATATATATATATATATATATATATATATATATATATATATATATATATATATATATATATATATATATATATATATATATATATATATATATATATGTCGTGCCGAATAGGTAAAACTTATTGCCGAATAAGACAAGCGAAAATTTGTGTATGTAATAATTTCGCAAAAATCATTCTGAACCTAATGATAAAAAATATATTTCATTGTGTTTGTTTATTATTAAATTATTGTAAACTTAACTAAAATATATTTAGTTGGTTAGGCTAAATTAAATTGCGCTTGTTGTAACAAGGTCAGGTAAGTTTCCTAAGGCTCTTTTGGTACAAAATTATTAATTTTTACATTAACATAAATGAAAAAATATATATATATTTAAACGTATAAGAGAAATTTTTAGAAAGAACTTAATTTTAAACGAGTTCTTGATACTTGACCAATTTTACCCATTTTCACATTTTTCTTGTTAATGGTCCTACAGATCGTGTCTAAACTATATTGTACCAGGTAGATGACAGGTACAGGAACCAAGAGGGGGTCTGGACCGGTTCTCGGGGGCGCTGACCCCTCAAATCAGACCTCCAAGTCTATGTTTATGTATCCATTAGTTTGTATTAAATTTAGTTGTATTAATGCTAATTTGTATATAACTCAAAAAAATATGTATTTAGGCTAAATTTTCTATGTATATTAATGTATTTCGCTTATTATTATTATTATAATCTATTTTGTCCACTCTGGGGCTTTCAAAACAGTTTTACTGCATAAAATCGTGAAATCTTCTGTATGTAACCCGTAGACTTTTGTCCACTGAGGTACCTACTTGCTGCTAGGTGACTCGTGGAAGGTGCTAGGTTTCAGGGGAAATAGGAGGCACTGAGGTTCAATCCAGAGGTACCTACTTGCTGCTAGGTGACTCGTGGTAGGTGCTAAGTTTCAGGGGAAAATAGGAGGCACTGATGTTCGATCCAGAGGTACCTACTTGCTGCTAGGTAACTCGTGGTAGGTGCTAGGTTTCAGGGTAAATAGGAAGCACTGAGGTTCGATCCACAGGTACCTAATTGCTGCTAGGTGACTCGTGGTAGGTGCTAGGTTTCAGGGTAAATAGGAAGCACTGAGGCTCGATCCAGAGGAGGGATGGACGTATCCAGTTCCTCGTATGAAGATCCCCTCAAAGGCATCAACAAATCATTAAAGGTAATTTATTCTATTTTTTTAGACTTTGCATTCATAAAAGCTTTAATCAGAGAAGCGTTAAACCCACAGGGTCATACAGCGCCTGGGAAATGGGGGGAGGGGGTTTGATCCAAGGAAGGGGAGGATAACTCAGCTTCCTTGCATCACATATATTCACAGGATTAATACCATATATACCTTCGGTTATTCTCCTGCAGGTCTTGACTCGCAACTGGAGCTTTTGGTCATCTGACCGAGGCCTTCCGCTGGCTTACCACTCCACCACAGAACTCGTAGGGGTTAACACACATTTTAATTAAGGTATATATATATATAAAACAAGAAGGAAAAAATCAAGATTTATTCGCATTATTGGGAATTTTGAAGTTTTTCTTACAAAAATAGGAATCTTGTATAAATGTCGTTGATACAAAAATTGGATTGCATTGATGGCATTGTCTGCAACGTGAACATTGCAGATGAATGATCATAGAAAGCATTTTTTTACAATATATACAATATAACTTACTATAAATATAGTTTTAAATACATTATGAACAATTTCTCCTGGAGAAAACAATGAGACGAGGACACTCGCCCTGCGAGACATCTCTCAGGCGAATGTTACAGTGGCTTGACGAGGACACTCGCCCTGCGAGACATCTCTCGGGTGAATGTTACAGTGGCTTGACGAGGACACTCGCCCTGCGAGACATCTCTCGGGTGAATGTTACAGTGGCTTTGGTGAAATCAGTGTGCTCGAGACACAAGGGTCCCTTACTGGCGGGGGGGTCTAGCACCTTTCAGAGCTGCGAGGTATGGCGACCAGCGCCTCCGGGCGGGATTATATCAGAGAATCTATGAGGCTGGGCATCGGGTACAATAAACACACAGGGCAAGCCGTCAGGGATGAGCTTTCACTGGGAAACTTCTTGACACCTTGTTCTGCTATCATGTCAGCACTGTGCCTTCCAATCAGGATTGGTTCTGACATTCTTCATCCACACACCTATCTTCCTTTCAGGTGTCAAAACTCGGATTCTGACTCTCGCGAGTCGTCACTACCCGTGGAATGTTTGTCCAGAGAAGATGAATCACTGTCGAGTATGGAGTCAGAAATAAGACCCATGGGACCTAAAGAACCTCCCATACATCCTACGAGTCCTGCTCCAGAGTCCCTGGTTCCTTTCATCCATGGGTGCATCAAGATCTGCTCCAAGGAAGGTCTATCTTCCGGGCTAATCCGTAAGCACATACGGATGAGGTTCTGGCATTCTTCGGAGACGGGGATCCGAAAGTTAACTCTCGCGGAAAGGATCTGGTCATCCTGGGCAAAAGGAATGTCACCACAGACCATATCATAGAGGAGGATGCCCAGAGACCAGACGGTAGCAGGTCCAGCCTGATACTGGTTATGCTGAATCCACTCGGGAGGTGCATACACCTTGGTACCTGAAACAAGGGGAAACAACCCGGTTAGAAAAAGGCAAAGTAGTAGTAATAGTGGTTAAAATTACCGACAAAATGTAAGGAAAATGGACACAGATGCGACTAATGTGGCATTTTACTGTCGCAACGTTTCGCTCTCCACTCTCCTGGAGCCTTAAAGCTCCTGGAGAGCGAAACGTTGCCACAATAAAATGACACATTAGTTGTATCTGTGTTCATTTACCGTCAATTTACCTAACAAGGCAAAGAACTAAGACTAAAGGCCACAGTTCTTTCCCCCTCAACAAAGTATATAGGGCCATAATATTAAGGGGGTAAAATACTTAACGTTTAAACACCATACAGAGCCTAGGGAAAGAATGAGAGGCAGTCAGGTTCAATTTAAGAGCCCCTGGGGGATTTGGGGGGTCATATAGCCCCTGGGGGAAGTAATCTCGTCTAATTCCTCGGATCAGAAGCCCTTCACTGGACATTGTTAGATTCCACAGAATGGCATGAGTCACTGACTGGGCCGGTATTCGTGACCACCATGTCTAAAATTACTCCGATGTTGGAGATGGGACGGGAGGGAGGGGCTAGGGGCTAGGGACGGGGGACGATGCCAACGACGGGTCGCGTGAGGTGCTGGCGCGGCGCCACTGTAACTCGACGCCAGGCGCCGCCCGGACCCGCCGCCGCTACGCCACTAAACTCACACCCAGGTGACGCCGGTCCTGACTCACCCTCCCGCCCCCTATTATTATTTACCTATTTCGCAACAGCGAAATTGGTTGATAACTAAGGCAACCAGAGCATTTAAACAACCACAATGATTCGTTCACTAACAAATTGTTGTGAAATTTGGTTGAACCCCAAATAAAACTTTTGTTTTTTACTGGGATATATAATCTACCTTATTTCTGTATTATGTAGACCAATGAATTGTTTTAAGGGATTATTTATGGTTATTTGAGTGTAAGAAGCTTCACAACTCACCTCCATCAAAGTCAGTGTAGATGTTGTCCTTAAGAAAAGCGCCAGAGCCGAAATCAATGAGCTTTAGAACCTTCCTGCCTTGTCTGTCCGTGGTGATGAGCAAGTTCTCGTCCTTGATGTCTCTGTGTATGACCCCGGCGGCATGACACTGCTTCACCACATCAACCACTTGGCGGAAGAGGTATCGAGCTTCAGGCTCCGGTAGTAACTTCCTCTCTGTGATGTAGTCGAAGAGGTCCTTGACCGCTTCTGGCCTCTCCATGACGATGATAAAGCAGTCAACCAGTTCGAACCAGGCGATGAGCTTGATGACACCTGGGATGTGTGACACCTTCCTCAGTAGACAGATCTCAAGTGGCACTCTCTCACCGTTGATCTGCAAAGAAAAACAAAAACACATCAAATATGTGTACCAGAACCTGCCTTGTTTGGGCCAGTAGGCCTGTTGTAGTGTTTCTCCGTTATGTTATATAATATTCTGTTATAAAGGCCTATAACGAACATGATGTAGGACTTAGAAGTGAAACACAAGCGAACATGGTAAATAATAAAAGGCAGAACGATTTACAATCCATTAAGATTAATCTCTCCTGAACGGGTAAACTTCTGGACCGTAATCAACTGATGCTGGTACAGGAGCTGGAACATCACCTAGTTTCATCTCTGGTGTGTGGGTGGGTGTGGGTGAGTTTCCAACACGCCAGCCCAGCATTCTCCAAGAGCTGTGCTTATTCCAGGAAGCAGGATCATGGTACTTTCACTCGGCAACTGGCACGAGTCTGGCGTGTGTTTGGCAACAAATGTCTCCTGGCTCCCCCCTTGTTTTCCCTGACCCAGCTAGCGATCTATGCAGCAGCGCTTGCAGATGCTGTGTGGCCTCTTTGGATACTACGTAATAGCGCACAGTATTGCTCAACCTCCGTATGTACAGTAAATTGTGTGTTAAGTTGTAAGCAAGTGCCTGAAGGGTATAATTTAAAGTGTTGATATTGATGAATGTATAAAACACTTCGCCTCTGAGGAAACAAGTAAGTGTCTAGAAAAATTCCGAGTCGTGTCTGTTCACGAGGTCGTAACAGCATCGCCATGACGACAGACTGAGAGAAGTGGGTTTTACCCCCACACACACCCACCCTCCCCTAATCCCCAACCCACCAAGCAACCCACCGACCCACCCCCGTACAGACCAGTCACCATGCGCTTAGAATTGTGTTGCCAACGCATCTAGACTTTCCACCACACTACTGTTATCGCAGATCACAAATCAGTAAACATATTGACTTGTAGTACCACCGCTACCATTGGCTTATTGCTCATTAATTAGGTCATGTCTCACCCCCCCCTCCATTCTTCCACGTCTAGCAACAGCTAAAAAAAAGAACAAAGTCCTTGTTAATCCGTCCCCCAGACAGTGTGTGCGCGCCTTCTTATACCTGTCGCCAGTTATTGTACCCTTAAGTTTGTTTACGTACAGAAGCACACGAATACGGCTTCACAAATTATCGTACATAGTAACGTATGTCTGAATTACTTAGTATAACCTTAAAAAAAGTCAAAGTGACTTATTTCCACTGGGGTCTTTGTGATATTAAATAGTCATGTGGGATGTCCCCCAAGCATCGTGCTATACAAGGACTTATAAAGCCTAGAACACGTGTAAACTCAATATAAAAAAACAGCTTTCTGAACTTCTGACAACTTGAGAGAATTGGCCAGTGCCACTCATACCTTAGTGTGATGCTGCCGACATAAAGGCGTTTAATTTTTTTGACAACCTGCGTTATGAACCTAAAAAAATGGATTACCAGTTCCTTTATGTTCTATAAATGCAGTTTTGTGTGGCACTGTAGTGCAGCGAAGGTCGTACTAGCCGGAGATTGTAAGACAGAGACCACAGGAGGGTCCAAAACTGTCTCCAGCCTGCCTGCCTGCCTGCCTACTGTCTCCAGCCTGCCTGCCTGCCTGCCTACTGTCTCCAGCCTGCCTGCCTGCCTACTGTCTCCAGCCTGCCTGCCTGCCTGCCTGCCTGCCTGTCTCCAGCCTGCCTGCCTGCCACTGTCTCAGCCCCTACTGCTCATGCCTGCCTGCCTACTGTCCCCAGCCTGCCTGCCTGCCTACTGTCTCCAGCCTGCCTGCCTGCCTACTGTCTCCAGCCTGCCTGCCTGCCTACTGTCTCCAGCCTGCCTGCCTGCCTGCCTACTGTCTCCAGCCTGCCTGCCTGCCTACTGTCTCCAGCCTGCCTGCCTGCCTACTGTATCCAGCCTGCCTGCCTGCCTACTGTCTCCAGCCTACCTACCTACAAACTGTCTTCAGCCTACAACCTGTCCCAGTAGTTGTTCCAACTACGAATCCCAAAGCGCTAAACCCAAGGGGTGGCAACCTCATGCCACCCCTTGAAGAAACATCCAATTCCTCGGATCAGAAGCGCCTCAGAGATGTACACAACGATTCACTAAATCTGGTTACCTTCGTACCAATCATGCATATCAAGACCTTGAGTACGGCACGAGACCTTGAAGGGCTCTTGATCCAAGGGCTTGGGAGCCTTCCCCCCTTCCTCGGATCAGCCCTAATTGCCCTCCCCCCCCCAGACGTTACCCTATATAATGAAGGCCGCGGCCACCTGACCTATATACCAAGACAACATACTGATTTTCCACTGTATCAGCCTTAACCCACAAGATAGGGATGAAACTTGGCGATATTTCGGTAATTTCTGGCTCGAAATGTAGCCTAATTTGATCTTATTGGGTTAGCTGGGTTTGGAGTCTATCTACACGAGGGTCATTAAGGCTGCATGTCACCTGTACACCACCAGTCAAGAATACTTTAATACCTAAAATACTGATTAATGTAAACTACCAGTGTATATATACCATATATATACACCTCTCAGTGTATATACTATTTATATTGACTCCAGGCTGAGGCACTGATTACCTCAACCTCCTGAGCTTCACCAGTCTCCGTTGTATTGGACTGAGGAAGCCAGTGTGTGGCGAAACTTTTCTCTGAACCATTTATCTACAAGTCCAGGAGGTGAAACGATAAGCTCCAATCCCCCGAATCAAGAGCTATTAACTCAGCGTGACAGGAATCTCCAGTGACGTCAGAAGTAGGTTAAGAAGGGCTGTGTCCAAGGACTTCTATTTTAAAAACCCCAATTTACTCTATCACTCCCGCTAATCTTTACTAAAACCATTCTCCACTAGCAAATTAAAACACTATAAACCCACATGGATAAAACAAAACCTGGGTTTGCGTAACTAATGATTTTACCGAGACTGATTACCTCAAACACCCCCCTCCCTCGTCTTCCACTGTTATTCTCTGTATTGGACTGAAGAAGCCACTGATTGACGAACCGTTTCCTCAAACATTTCCACTCTGAGGGACTGACCCCCTCAAATACTTTCTCCTGCAAGGCTGAGGACCTCATTACATCACCTTCACTTCTACTCCCCTAAGTACTCCACTGAAGATGCCTAACTTCACAATACAAAGTCATTTCCAAAGTTTACAAAAGTCTTTAAAGTAATTTCCCGTAAATATTAGTCTCATTACTATCCACTAAACTATTGTTTAGGACAATAATAGTGTCCCAAAAGTACACTTTTCTTGATCCATCACTTGTGTACACTTATTTAGCACTACGAACAACTTGTGTACACTTAAATACACTTGTGTAAACTCGCTACAAACACTTAAGTATGTTTAATACAAACAAGTGTATGTATAGACTGATAAGTTTGTATGAGTCTATATACACACACACGTGTTTATATGAGTATATACACACACACGTGTTTGTATGAGTCTATATACACACACACGTGTTTGTAGGAGTCTATATACACACACACGTGTTTGTAGGAGTCTATATACACACACACGTGTTTGTAGGAGTCTATATACACACACACGTGTTTGTAGAGTCTACACACACACACGTGTTTGTATGAGTCTATATACACACACACACGTTTGTATGAGTCTATACACACACACACACACACACACGTGTTCATACGAGTATATATATACACACACGTGTTTACACGTGTGTATATAGACGTATTTACACGTGTAAACAAATACAAACACTGTATATAAACCAATACAAACACTGTATATAAACCAATACAAACACTGCATATAAACCAATACAAACACTGCATATAAACCAATACAAACACTATATAAACCAATACAAACACTGTATATAAACCAATACAAACACTGTATATAAACCAATACAAACACTGTATATAAACCAATACAAACACTATAAACCAATACAAACACTATAAACCAATACAAACACTATAAACCAATACAAACTATATAAACCAATACAAACTATATAAACCAATACAAAATATATAAACCAATACAAACTATATAAACCAATACAAAACACTATATAAACCAATACAAACACTATATATAAACCAATATAAACTGTTTATAAACCATGGGGTTCTTGATCCGAGGATAAGGGTAGTCACCATTCATGAAAAAAGCACTAAACCCGTAGTGGGAGATTACAGTCACATTAACCACAATCAGGAACTTGTAAATTCCTCCCTGAAGAGAATTTACAACACCCTGGGTATTAAGACCTGACTGCCCATTGAATTAACTGATTTTCATGCCCTAAATCACTGTGTACCCTAGTATTTAAGACTATAAATGCCCCAAATCACTGTGCACCCCAGAATTTAAAGCTGTAAATGCCCTAAATCACTCTGTACCCTAGAATTTAAAGCAGTAAATGCCCTAAATCACTGTACCCTAGAATTTAAAGCTGTAAATGCCCTAAATCACTCTGTACCCTAGAATTAAGTACCCTCAATGCCCCAAACCACTCCGTATCGTAGGATCAAGAGCCATAGAAGGAGAGGAGTGCAACTTACCGTGCCCCAGGCTGGTACTCTGGACTTGGCCACTTGCTTTATGGCCACGGCCAGGTTATCCTTTACTCTCACGCCCGCGTACACACGCCCAAACCCGCCCTCGCCCAGTACGTGTTCCACTCTGTACTGGCGGTCGAAGGGGAGGTGGTTGTGGTGGTGATGGTGGTGATGGTGGTGGTGATGGTGGTGGTGATGGTGGTGCTCGCGAACTGGCATCACCACTATAAGGGAGGAAAAAAAGTACGTTAGTACTCTGGTGACTTACAGTACGGGGCGTTAAACCAGTGTGGTTCTATTACTACGATAAATCACATTATTAGGCTTTAAACCCATATGGTTTATTCCAGTACTCTGATAATCCACATTACTGGGCTTTAAACCCATATGGTTTATTCCAGTACTCTGATAATCCACATTACTGGGCTTTAAACCCATATGGTTTATTCCAGTACTCTGATAATCTACATTACTGGGCTTTAAACCCATATGGTTTATTCCAGTACTCTGATAATCCACATTACTGGGCTTTAAACCCATATGGTTTATTCAATTACTACAATAAATCACAATACAAGGCACTAAACCAGTATGATTTATTCTATTACTATGATAAATCACAATATTGGGCGTTAAACCCGTGTGGGTTGGCCAACTTCAATGTTCCACTATTCTTAATATACGTTAAAGCCCTGAGGTTTAATCTGGAATACCAAGAACATGAAACAGGTTTAATGACACTTACTCTACCGCGTTAAACCCGTATGGGTCAATAAAACAATACAAAACGAGGTTTAAAAGCTAAAACACTGTTTTAATTGGTTTTTAAACCCGCACGGGTTTAAAATAACATGAGGGAGAAGCCAAAAGCACTTTTTTTTTAGTTCATGGTTATGCCAAAATAAACCCCAAACCCGTTTGGACTCAACGTTGTTGTTTTTTTTTCTGTTTAAACGGGAAGAATATTTTTCTCCACTGAACACTAACCTTGTTTGACCTTTTCTTGTGGGATACCCATGACCGGGCCAGCGTTTAGGTAATTATTTACCGACGTGAACACCTTAAACATGTTTGCCACTAACGCGGTGAAATTTGTCAACAAAAGTAATCCAGTAACGCACGAGGACAATCAAGGCGAGGCCAGACCGAGACGAGGCGTAGTATGCCCCTCCGTGGTCGCCGTAGTACTATTATTTTCAGTCAAGTGAACTCGCTTTTATTGCGCCGAGTATTCCTCCGCCCACCTTCAAAACATGGATAATAACATCCTTATTTCTCCTTATTTGGGGTTATTTATGCTGTTCATCTTCCCTGGGTTTTCTTAGTTGGCGGTTTGGTTGGTTGAGTGGGTTTGGGGTTGCGTGATGTTGGTTTTTTTGGGGGTTGATTGGGATGCCAGACGAGGGTCTACATGTCGCGGAAGGGTACTGTCTCGCTGGGCTGTCACGAGGAAATTTTCGTGACGTCACTAGCCTGGTATTCAATACAAACTCAGAGTTGCATACGCATACACTGACGTATACTTGTATGCGCTTAACACCAGCATACACGAATATACCCCAACCTTGACGAGCTCCAAGGGGCGAAACGTGGCTGGGAAAGCCGGGAAGACAGCTAGAAGCAGGCTAGATATGGCAGTCAGGCGCCAGGGGCCCGTTACTTCTGACTGCGATATGGCGGACAAGTCCCCCTCCTCTGGTGGATAGGCAAACCTCGCCTCTCTAGCCTCCATCTGCCGGATGCCTCGCCCATCCCTAGCCCAACTGGCCCTCCACACACACACACACACACACACACACTCACACATACTCTGCTCAATCATCCAGCATCCGGCTGCATCTCATTTCCTTCATGTTTCAATCTTCTATCCACCCACCGGAAGACGAAGATGATCTGACTGGCTTTGACCAGTAGGTGACTTGAACCTGCCTAGCATGGGCCAGTAGGTGACTTGAACCTGCCTAGCATGGGCCAGTAGGTGACTTGAACCTGCCTAGCATGGGCCAGTAGGTGACTTGAACCTGCCTAGCATGAGGCCAGCATGGCAGTGACTTGGACCTGCCTAGCATGGGGACTAGCCTCCAGGTGGCATTGGACCTGCCTAGCATGGGCCAGTAACTTGGACCTGCCTAGCATGGGCCAGTGACTTGGACCTGCCTAGCATGGACCAGTGACTTGGACCTGCCCAGCATGGGCCAGTAGGTGACTTGGACCTGCCTAGCATAGGCCAGTAGGTGACTTGGACCTGCCTAGCATGGGCCAGTAGGTGACTTGGACCTGCCTAGCATGGCCAGTAGGTGACTTGAGACCTGCCTAGCATGGGCCAGTAGGTGACTTGGACCTGCCTAGCATGGGCCAGTAGGTGACTTGGACCTGCCTAGCATGGGCCAGTAGGTGACTTGGACCTGCCTAGCATGGCCAGTAGGTGACTTGGACCTGCCTAGCATGGACCAGTAGGTACTTGGACCTGCCTAGCATGGCCAGTAGGTACTTGGACCTGCCAGCATGGGCCAGTAGGTGACTTGGACCTGCCTAGCATGGGCCAGTAGGTGACTTGGACCTGCCTAGCATGGACCAGTAGGTGACTTGGACCTGCCTAGCATGGGCCAGTAGGTGACTTGGACCTGCCTAGCATGGACCAGTAGGTGACTTGGACCTGCCTAGCATGGGCCAGTAGGTGACTTGGACCTGCCTAGCATGGACCAGTAGGTGACTTGGACCTGCCTAGCATGGACCAGTGGTAACGACCTGCCTAGCATGGCCAGTAGTGACTTGACCTGCCTAGCATGGACCAGTGGTGACTTGGACCTGCTAGCATGGACCAGTAGGTGACTGGACCTGCCTAGCATGGGCCAGTAGGTGACTTGGACCTGCCTAGCATGGGCCAGTAGGTGACTGGACCTGCCTAGCATGGGCCAGAGGTGACTTGGACCTGCCTAGCATGGCCAGTAGGTGACTTGACCTGCCTAGCATGGACCAGTGGTGACTTGGACCTGCCTAGCATGGCCAGTAGTGACTGGACCTGCCTACATGGGCCAGTAGGTGACTTGGACCTGCCTAGCATGGCCGAGGTGACTTGGACCTGCCTAGCATGGGCCAGTAGGACTGGACCTGCCTAGCATGGACCAGTAGGTGACTTGGACCTGCCTAGCATGGCCAGTGACGGACCTGCCTAGCATGGGCCAGTGACTTGACCTGCCTAGCATGGACCAGTAGGTGACTTGACCTGCCAGCATGGGCCAGTGGACTTGGACCTGCCTAGCATGGCCAGTAGGTGACTTGGACCTGCCTAGCATGGGCCAGTGGACTTGGACCTGCTAGCATGGGCCAGTAGTGACTTGGACTGCCAGCATGGGCCAGGTGACTGGACCTGCCTAGCATGGGCCAGTGACTTGGACCTGCCTAGCATGGGCCAGTGACTTGGACCTGCCTAGCATGGACCAGTAGGTCTTGGACCTGCCCACATGGCCAGGACTTGACCTGCCAGCATGGACCAGTAGGTGACTTGGACCTGCCAGCATGGGCCAGTGACTTGGACCTGCCAGCATGGGCCAGAGGTGACTTGGACCTGCCAGCATGGGCCAGTGACTTGGACCTGCCAGCATGGCCAGTGGACTTGGACCTGCCAGCATGGGCCAGTGACTTGGACCTGCCAGCATGGCCAGTTACTGGACCTGCCGCATGGGCAGTGACTTGACCTGCCCATGACCAGATGCGACCTGCCCAGCATGACCAGTGACTTGGACCTGCCCAGCATGGACCAGTAGGTGACTTGGACCTGCCTGGCCAGTGACTTGACCTGCCCAGCATGGCCAGTGACTTGGACCTGCCCAGCATGGACCAGTGACTTGGACCTGCCCAGCATGGACCAGTTACTTGGACCTGCCCAGCATGGACCAGTGACTTGGACCTGCCCAGCATGGACCAGTAGGTGACTTGGACCTGCCCAGCATGGACCAGTGACTTGGACCTGCCCAGCATGGACCAGTAGGTGACTTGGACCTGCCCATGGCCAGTGACTTGGACCGCCAGAGGCCAGTAGGTGACTTGGACCTGCCCAGCATGGGCCAGTGACTTGGACCTGCCCAGCATGGGCCAGTAGGTGACTTGGACCTGCCCAGCATGGGCCAGTAGGTGACTTGGACCTGCCCAGCATGGGCCAGTAGAGTGACTTGGACCTGCCAGCATGGGCCAGTAGGTGACTTGGACCTGCCAGCATGGGCCAGTAGGTGACTTGGACCTGCCCAGCATGGGCCAGTAGGTGACTTGGACCTGCCCAGCATGGGCCAGTAGGTGACTTGGACCTACCTAGCATGGGCCAGTAGGTGACTTGGACCTGCCTAGCATGGGCCAGTAGGTGACTTGGACCTGCCCAGCATGGGCCAGTAGGTGACTTGGACCTACCTAGCATGGGCCAGTAGGTGACTTGGACCTGCCCAGCATGGGCCAGTAGGTGACTTGGACCTGCCCAGCATGGGCCAGTAGGTGACTTGGACCTGCCCAGCATGGGCCAGTAGGTGACTTGGACCTGCCCAGCATTGGCCAGTAGGTGACTTGGACCTGCCCAGCATGGGCCAGTAGGTGACTTGGACCTGCCTAGCATGGGCCAGTAGGTGACTTGGACCTGCCCAGCATGGGCCAGTAGGCCTGCTGCAGTGCTCCATCTTTCATAAGTTCTTAACAAAAAGAAGAAGCTTTTGATCCATTTACCTAGGGCAGTTAATAACCCAGGAAAGCCAGGCAGTGTGGCTTATTTTCATTGGTATTGACTGATTGTAAGTCTGCTGTATCTCAGCCAACTGTGTAGGTTAAACTCAGGAATAAAGATACCTAACTGTTGCACCTGTGTCTGGCTCCTTAACACCCATGTACCTATTTACTGCTAGGTGAACAGTGACAGCAGGTGTAAGGTGACTTGCCTATCCTTTCCACTCGCCCGGGGGTCGAGCCAAACTACTACTACCCTTCTACAAGATCGAACCTAACTGCTTCCCATCTCACACCAGCAGGACCTGGCCCTCAGATAGACTCAGGACATTCCCATTAAAGAAATAAATGTTGTGCTTAGTCAGGGATCCGTAATGTCCCTGAACTTCCAGAGTACACAGTCGAACACCACTGCATACGGACCCAGTATCGATTTTCACAACAAGACGACTTTCCTCTCATATCTCTTGTTGTTTGGTTTATATTTGTTGTTGTTTGGTTGATATTTGTTGTTGTTTGGATAACATCTGTTGTTTGGTTGATATCTGTTGTTGTTTGGTTTATATTTGTTGTTGTTTGGATAACATCAGTTGTTTGGTTTATATCTGTTGTTGTTGTTTGGTTTATATCTGTTGTTGTTTGGTTTATATTTGTTGTTGTTTGGTTTATATTTGTTATTGTTTGGTTTATATTTGTTGTTGTTTGGTTTATATTTGTTGTTGTTTGGTTTATATTTGTTATTGTTTGGTTTATATTTGTTGTTGTTTGGTTTATATTTGTTGTTGTTTGGATAACATCTGTTGTTTGGTTTATATCTGTTGTTGTTTGGTTTATATTTGTTGTTGTTTGGATAATATCTGTTGTTTGGTTGATATCTGTTGTTGTTTAGTTTATATCTGTTGTTGTTTGGTTTATATTTGTTGTTGTTTGGTTTATATTTGTTGTTGTTTGGATAACTTCTGTTGTTTGGTTTATATCTGTTGTTGTTTGGTTTATATTTGTTGTTGTTTGGATAATATCTGTTGTTTGGTTGATATCTGTTGTTGTTTGGTTTATATCTGTTGTTGTTTGGTTTATATTTGTTGTTGTTTGGTTTATATTTGTTGTTGTTTGGTTTATATTTGTTGTTGTTTGGTTTATATTTGCTGTTGTTTGGTTTATATATGTTGTTGTTTGGTTTATATTTGTTGTTGTTTGGTTTATATTTGTTATTGTTTGGTTTATATTTGTTGTTGTTTAGTTTATATCTGTTGTTGTTTGGTTTATATCTGTTGTTGTTTGGTTTATATTTGTTGTTGTTTGGTTTATATATGTTGTTGTTTGGTTTAAATTTGTTGTTGTTTGGTTTATATTTGTTGTTGTTTGTTTATATCTGTTGTTGTTTTGTTTATATATGTTGTTGTTTGGTTTATATATGTTGTTGTTTGGTTTATATTGTTGTTGTTTCGTTTATATTGTTGTTGTTTTGGTTTATATTTGTTGTTGTTTGGTTTATATTTGTTGTTGTTTGGTTTATATATGTTGTTGTTTGGTTTATATCTGTTGTTGTTTGATTTATATCTGTTGTTGTTTGGTTTATATTTGTTGTTGTATGTACCAGAAGTGTTGCTACACTATTCTATATGATAGTTGCATTGTGGGAACACCCACGGAATATTAAGAAAAGAGGGTTAATAACCCAGGGTAAGCCTTTAGGTTCCCCTTCCCCAGGATGCCTCCCACAACACTCAACTAACACCCAGGTACCTATTTACTGCTAGGTGAACAGTGACAGCACGTGTAAGGTGACTTGCCCATATGTCTCACCCTGCCCAGGATGCCACCCACAACACTCAACTAACACCCAACTAACACCCAGGTACCTATTTACTGCTAGGTGAACAGTGGACGTGTGTAAGTGCTTGCCCTACGTCTCATTCCGGATTGAACGGCTTCATTGTTGACTTACATCCGGAACTCATGTTAAGTAGATTTACCAGGGTAAAGCTCTCGGAAATGGGAAATTCTAGGAATGGTTCTGAAATTGGTGGTATGTTCTTCCCGCCTACTCACCAGGTGACTGTATTACTCCAGGTGAACAGTCTATTGAGGCCAAAATTAGTTGACTTGCCCTCGTCTCTACCTCAGTGAGCCACTCCAAGTTGTATATCTCAGTGTATATTTACTGATAGTGTGTTTCAGGTGTATATTGATTGTGTACTCAGTGTATATCATGTAGGTTATATCTGTTATTCATTAATTGTTGTGTAATCACTGAAATGTTGTTATTGTTTATATCTGTTGTTGTTTGATATTATGATTCTGTATGGTGTGCTATAGAGTGTATTTGTCTAGTGTATCTACGAGGTTTTATTCAGTTCTATACAGCTGAAGTGTATAACTCAGGTATATATTGAAGGGTAATCAATGATACACTGGTGTATATAGTGATCCTATGCATATGTCGTTATTCCTGGATGTACATCAGATATATACACCCTGAGTGTATTATTTATGTAGTGATACATGAGAGTTGTAATCTTCCCATATGTTACTCTCTGAGGAATCATAAGTGTATACTCAGTGTATATACTAGGTATATGGTGAACTGACATGTGTGTGTAGTGACTGTATATGTCTATTAGATTGACCAGGAGTATACATCATTATCAGTGAATCACTGAAATGTGTGTATACATTTAGGTATTATAATAGTGATTGTTATATTCTAGTGTAACATGAGGTTATATGCAGTGTATTCCATTTCAGTATCACTGAATATACGTGTATATCACTGAGTGTATCATGAGTTGAATATGATATTGTTATACTCAGCTGATCTACCTCAGTGTAATGCTCGTTATATCACTAAGGTGTATATCTCAGTTATATACACTGAAGTGATATTCAGTATATATACACTGAAGGTGTATATTCGTGTTATCACTGAAGGTGTATATCTCTAGTCGTTATACACTGAAGGTGTATAGTCAGTGTATATACACTGAGAGGTGTATATTCAGTGTATATACACTGAGATGTATATCTCAGTGATATACACTGAGAGGTGTATACTCAGTGTATACACACTGAGAGGTGTTATCTCAGTATATACAACAGAGGTGTATTTGTCAGTGATATACGACTGAGAAGGTGATATGTCACTGGAGTATATCCAACACTGAGAGGTGTATACTCAGTGTTAACATTGAGGTGTATATCTACAGAGTGTATCATGACACTGAGGGTGTATATGTCAGGTATATACACTGAGAGTGCATATGTCAGTGTATATCACACATGAGATGGTAGTATATCACTAGTCAGTATATATACACTGAGAGGTGTATATTCAGTGTATAGACAGGTGTAAGAGGTGTGTATCTCAGTGTATTACACTGAGAGGTGTATAACTCATTGATATACAATAAGGTGTATATCTCAGTGTATATATACTGAGAGGAGAATATGTCAGTGTATAACTCAGTGTACATACACTGAGAGGTGTATGTCAGTGTATATACACTGAGAGATGTATATGTCAGTGTAAATACACTGAGAGGTGTATAACTCAGTGTATATGCACTGAAAGGTTTATATGTCAGTGTATATACACTGATATGTGTATATGTCAGTGTATATACACTGAGAGGTGTATATCTCAGTATATATAAACTGAGAGGTGTATATCTCAGTGTATATACACTGAAATGTGTGTAACTCAGTGCATATACACTGAGAGGTGTATAACTCAGTGTATATACACTGAAAGGTGTATATCTCAGTGTATATACACTGAGAGGTGTGTATCTCAGTGTATATACACTGAGAGGTGTATAACTCAGTGTATATACACTGAAACGTGTATATGTCAGTGTATATACACTGAGAAGTGTATATGTCAGTGTATATACACTGAGAGGTGTATATCTCTGTGTATATACACTGAGAGGTGTATATCTCAGTATATATACACTGAGAGGTGTATATTTCAGTATATATACACTGAGAAGTGTATATGTCAGTGTATATACACTGAGAGGTGTATATCTCTGTGTATATACACTGAGAGGTGTATATCTCAGTATATATACACTGAGAGGTGTATAACTTAGTATATATACACTGAGAAGTGTATATCTCAGTGTATATACACTGAGAGGTGTATATCTCAGTATATATACACTGAGAAGTGTATATCTCAGTATATATACACTGAGAGGTGTATATCGCTGTGTATATACACTGAGAAGTGTATATCTCAGTATATATACACTGAAAGGTGTATATCTCTGTGTATAGACACTGAGAAGTGTATATACACTGAGAGGTGTATATCTCTGCGTATATACACTGAGAGGTGTATATCTCAGTATATATACACTGAGAAGTGTATATACACTGAGAGGTGTATATCTCAGTGTATATACACTGAGAAGTGTATATACACTGAGAGGTGTATATCTCTGTGTATATACACTGAGAGGTGTATATGTCAGTGTATATACACTGAGAAGTGTATATGTAAGTGTATATACACTGAGAGGTGTATATCTCTGTGTATATACACTGAGAGGTGTATATCTCAGCATAAATACACTGAGAGGTGTATATCTCAGTGTATATACACTGAGAGGTGTATATCTCAGTATATATACACTGAGAAGTGTATATCTCAGTATATATACATTGAGAAGTGTATATCTCAGTATATATACACTGAGAAGTGTATATCTCAGTATATATACACTGAGAAGTGTGTATCTCAGTATACGTACACTTCTCAGTGTATATATACTGAGATATACACCTCTCAGTGTATATACACTGAGAAGTGTATATCTCAGTATATATACACTGAGAGGTGTATATCTCAGTATATATACACTGAGAAGTGTATATCTCAGTATATATATATACACTGAGAGGTGTATATCTCAGTATATATACACTGAGAAGTGTATATCTCAGTATATATACACTGAGAAGTGTATATGTCAGTGTATATACACTGAGAAGTTTATATCTCAGTATATATACACTGAGAGGTGTATATCTCAGTATATATACACTGAGAAGTGTATATCTCAGTATATATACACTGAGAAGTGTATATCTCAGTATATATACACTGAGAAGTGTATATCTCAGTATATATACACTGAGAAGTGTATATCTCAGTATATATACACTGAAAAGTGTATATCTCAGTATATATACACTGAGAAGTGTATATGTCAGTGTATATACACTGAGAAGTGTATATCTCAGTATATATACACTGAGAGGTGTATATCTCAGTGTATATACACTGAGAGGTATATATCTCAGTGTATATACATCTCAGTGTATATACACTGATAGGTGTATATCTCAGTGTATATACACTGAGAGGTGTATATCTCAGTATATATATACACTGAGAAGTGTATATCTCAGTATATATACACTGAGAAGTGTATGTATACTGAGATATAACTTCAAAAAAGCTTCAAAGTTGATGTTTCTTGATGGAAATTTTGAATTAGATTTAGATCGTCTGTGTTCTAATTTCTCTTATGTGTATTATATCACACACGGGGCCAGCAGCTGTGAATCGACCCCTGCAACCACAACTAGGTGAGTACACACACACACACACACACATACCTTACTATATGTCAACCATATTTGACCATTAAGTAAAGACTATTATAGCTATGCCCACTGGCCTATGCTACCTACCTGGAGAGGGTTCCGAGGGTCAACACCCCCTGGGCCCGATCCATGACCAGGCCTCCCGGTGGATCAGGGACTGATCAACCAGGTTGTTACTGCTGGCTGCACGTAGTCAAACGTACGAACCACAGCCCGGCTGATCCGGCACTGACTTTAGGTATCTGTCCAGCTCCCTCTTGAAGACAACCAGGGGTCTTGAAGACAACCAGGGTCTTGAAGACAACCAGGGGTCTTGAAGACAACCAGGGGTCTTGAAGACAACCAGGGGTCTTGAAAACAACCAGGGGTCTTGAAGACAACCAGGGGTCTTGAAGACAACCAGGGGTCTTGAAGACAACCAGGGGTATTGAAGACAACCAGGGGTCTTGAAGACAACCAAGGGTCTTGAAGACAACCAGGGGTCTTGAAGACAACAAGGGGTCCTGAAGACAACCAGGGGTCTTGAAGACAACCAGGGGTCTTTAAGACAGCCAGGGGTCTTGAAGACAGCCAGGGGTCTTGAAGACAACCAGGGGTCTTGAAGACAACCAGGGGTCTTGAAGACAACCAGGGGTCATGAAGACAGCCAGGGGTCTTGAAGACAGCCAGTGGTCTTGAAGACAACCAGGGGTCTTGAAGACAACCAGGGGTCTTGAAGACAGCCAGGGGTCTTGAATACAACCAGGGGTCTTGAAGACAGCCAGGGGTCTTGAAGACAGCCAGGGGTCTTGAAGACAACCAGGGGTCTTGAAGACAACCAGGGGTCTTGAAGACAGCCAGGGGTCTTGAAGACAGCCAGGGGTCTTGAAGACAACCAGGGGTCTTGAAGACAGCCAGAGGTCTTGAAGACAGCCAGGGGTCTTGAAGACAACCAGGGGTCTTGAAGACAACCAGGGTCTTGAAGACAGCCAGGGGTCTTGAAGACAACCAGGGGTCTTGAAGACAACCAGTGGTCTTGAAGACAGCCAGGGGTCTTGAAGACAACCAGGGGTCTTGAAGACAACCAGGGGTCTTGAAGACAGCCAGGGGTCTTGAAGACAACCAGGGTCTTGAAGACAACCAGGGGTCTTGAAGACAACCAGGGGTCTTGAAGACAACTAGGGTCTTCAAGACAACCAGGGTCTTGAAGACAACCAGGGTCTTGAAGACAACAGAGGTCTTGAAGACAACTAGGGTCTTGGAAGACAACCAGGGTCTTGAAGACAACAGGGTCTTGAAGACAACCAGGGGTCTTGAAGACAACCAGGGTCTTGAAGACAACTAGGGTTCTTGAAGACAACCAGGGTCTTGAAGACAACTGGTCTTAAGACAACCAGGGTCTTGAAGACAAGGTTTTGAAGAACAGGGTCTTGAAGACAACCAGTGGTCTTGAAGACAACCAGGGTCTTGAAGACAACCAGGGTCTTGAAGACAGCCATGGATCTTAAAGACAACCAGAGGTCTTGAAGACAGCCAAAGGGTCTTGAAGACAACCAGGGGTCTGAGACAGCCAGGTCTTAAAGACAACCAGGGTCTTGAAGACAGCCAGGGGTCTTGAAGACAACCAGGGTCTTGAAGACAGCCAGGGTCTTGAAGACAACCAGGGGTCTTGAAGACAGCCAGGGGTCTTGAAGACAACCAGGGTCTTGAAGACAGCCAGGGTCTTGAAGACAACCAGGGTCTTGAAGACACCAGGGTCTTGAAGACAACCAGGGGTCTTGAAGACAGCCAGGATCTTGAAGACAACCAGAGGTCTTGAAGACAGCCAGGGATCTTGAAGACAACCAGGGTCTTGAAGACAGCCAGGGATCTTGAAGACAACCAGGGTCTTGAAGACAGCCAGGGTCTTGAAGACAACCAGGGGTCTTGAAGACAGCCAGGGTCTTGAAGACAACCAGGGGTCTTGAAGACAACCATGGGTCTTGAAGACAACCAGGGGTCTGAAGACAACCAGGGTCTTGAAGACAACCAGGGGCAGAAAATTGAAGACAGCCAGGGATCTTAAAGACAACCAGGGTCTTGAAGACAGCCAGGGTCTTGAAGACAACCAGGGGTCTTGAAGACAGCCAGGGTCTTGAAGACAACCAGGGGTCTTGAAGACAACCAGGGTCTTGAAGACAACCAGGGGTCTTGAAGACAACCAAGGGCTAGACACCAGGAAAGACAACCAGGGTGAAGCGCAGATCTTGAGGACAACCAGGGGTCTTGAAGACAGCAATCTTGAGACAACCAGGGTCTTGAAGACAGCCAGGGGTCTTGAAGACAACCAGGGGTCTTGAAGACAGAGGTCAAGCAGGGGTCTTGAAGACAACTAGGGGTCTTGAAGACAACCAGGGGTCTTGAAGACAACCATGGGTCTTGAAGACAACCAGGGGTCTTGAAGACAGCTCAGGTCTGACAACAGGTCTTGAAGACAGCCAGGGTCTTGAAGACAACCAGGGGTCTTGAAGACAACCAGGGGTCTTGAAGACCAGTCTTGAAGACCAGGGGCCTTGAAGACAGCCAGGGATCTTAAAGACAACCAGAGGTCTTGAAGACAGCCAGGGATCTTGAAGACAACCAGGGGTCTTGAAGACAGCCAGGGATCTTGAAGACAACCAGGGGTCTTGAAGACAGCCAGGGATCTTAAAGACAACCAGAGGTCTTGAAGACAGCCAGGGATCTTGAAGACAACCAGGGGTCTTGAAGACAGCCAGGGATCTTAAAGACAACCAGGGTCTTGAAGACAGCCAGGGATCTTGAAGACAACCAGGGGTCTTGAAGACAGCCAGGGATCTTGAAGACAACCAGGGGTCTTGAAGACAGCCATGGATCTTGAAGACAACCAGGGGTCTTGAAGACAGCCAGGGGTCTTGAAGACAACCAGGGGTCTATTGGTAATTCATCACATACCTGGTGGGAGGCTGTTGAACAGTCTTGGGCCCGGGACACTTATTGTGTTGTCTTTCAGTGTACCAGTTGCGCCCCTACTTTTCAATGGGGGTATGTTATATTGCCTGCCAAGTCTTTGGCTTTCGTAGTGAGTGATTTCTGTGTGCAGATGAGGGACCAGCCCCTCTAAGATTTTCCAAGTGTAGATTATGATGTATCTCTCTCTCCTGCGTTCCAGGAAGTGCAAGTCAAGTGCTTCCAAGTGTTCCTAGTAATTAAGGTGTTTGATGGAACTTACACGTGCAGTAAATGTTCTCTATACACCCTCTAGATCAGCACATCTAGGCACGTCTAACTCACACACAACACTGCAGTAGGCTTTCTGGCTCATATTTGTCAGGTTCAACTCACACCCTCTCT
Source organism: Cherax destructor (assembly GCA_009830355.1). NCBI lineage: Eukaryota > Metazoa > Arthropoda > Malacostraca > Decapoda > Parastacidae > Cherax > Cherax destructor. The sequence goes on along the minus strand of WNWK01007968.1, from coordinate 43,403 downwards.
GTGTACATATATGTTGACATACTGTTGCAAGGACTGTGAGCAGTGTTGCAGGATTCTTGGTATTGTGTTTACCTAGTGAAGGTAACTATCGGAGTGTTGCATAAAGGAAAGATTTGGAATGTTGCTTGCAAGGTTATGATCTCTCTCTCTCTCTCTCTCTCTCTCTCTCTCTCTCTCTGAATATCAATAATAACACACTATCATCAGTTACTGTGTGTGTGTGTATGTGTGTGCGTGTGTGTGCGTGTGTGTGCGTGTGTGTAAAACAACAGGGAGAGCTGAATGACAAATCTAGGCCTTTCGCGTTGCAATCTGTCCCTTCTTCAGGAGCATAATTGTTCCAGCCTCGGAACCGTAATATTCAATCTTGACGTTATTCCACAACTTTGTTTATCATGATTCTTTAAAAATTGATTGTCTAAGAGTGGATTATTAAAGCCAGGATAAACCAGGCAGGGTGGCTTATTTCCTCTGTGCTTTTGAAGTTCTCTTCCCTATGGCTTGAGTAAGCCAAGGCAAATATGCTATCTAAGTAAACCAGACAGCCTTGTCAGTCAGCCAGTCAGCCATGTCAGTCAGCCAGTCAGCCATATCAGCCAGCCATTCAGCCACGTCGAGGCCTGGCGACGTCTGGTCCAGCAAACACCCACGTAACAAGGCAGACATAACATTGATCTGTGTTGTGTATTGTAGTGCTGTCTCTCTCTCTCTCTCTCTCTCTGTATCTCTCTCTCTCTCTCTCTCTCTCTCTCTCTCTCTCTCTCTCTCTTCTCTCTCTCTCTCTCTCTCTCTCTCCTCTCTCTCTCTCTCTCTCTTCTCTTCTCCCCTCTCTCTCTCTTCTCTCTCTCTCTCTCTCTCTCTCTCTCTCTCTCTCTCTTCTCTTATCTCTCTCTCCCTCTCTTCCCTCTCTCTCTCTCCTCTCTTTTTCTCTCTCTCTCTCTCCTCTCTCTCTCTCTCTCTTCTCTCTCTTCTCTTTCTCTCCTCTCTCTCTCTCTCTCTTCTTTCTCTCTTCTCTCTCTCTCTCTCTCACTCTCTTACACAGAGTTTTACAAGGAGTTAGGTTAAGGTTTCTATATTTACAAGCTAAGAGCTGTTACCTACATCAGAGAGAGAGAGAGAGAGAGAGAGAGAGAGAGAGAGAGAGAGAGAGAGAAGAGAGAGAGAGAGAGAAAGCTGTTACCTTCATTAGCTCTCTCTGTCTCTGTCTCTGCCTCTGTCTGTCTCTCTGCCATCTCCACTAATAATAACTTCCATAATTAACTCATTAGTTAGGTCGTAACAACTCTACTCACCACCTCACCTCAAATTGCTTTCAAGAAAATCATTTAATTTTGAGAATCTTAAGAATTATGAGCAGAGAAATAATTGCCTTAACGAAGGAATAACGAGAGGGCGAGAAGGTTCAACGAATTCGTAAGAACTCGCTCCAATCAAGTTAAAGGTATACCTCTAGGTTACATACACCAGGTATACATACCAGGTATACCAGGTATACACATACACCAGGCATAATCCAGGTATACACATACACCAGGTATAATCCAGGTATACACATACACCAGGTATAATCCAGGTATACACATACACCAGGTATAATCCAGGTATACACATACACCAGGTATAATCCAGGTATACACATACACTAGGTATAATCCAGGTATACACATACACCAGGCATAATCCAGGTATTCACATATACCAGTTATAATCTAGGTATACCTCTCAGTGTGTATATTCCGAGTGGGTCTACCTCCTTGGAGGGTATTCCAGGGGTCAACGCTCCCCCCCCCCCCGACCAGGTCCATGACTTCATGTTAAGGGAGGAAGACTGAGGAAAATGGAGGTAGAGAGGTAGGGAGACAGGGAGGTAGGAAGACAGGGAGGTATGGAGACAGGGAGGTAGAGAGGTAGGGAGACAGGGAGGTAGGGAGACAGGGAGGTAGAGAGGTAGGGAGACAAGGAGGTAGAGATGTAGGGAGACAGGGAGGTAGAGAGGTAGGGAGACAGGGAGACAGGGAGACAGGGAGGTAGAGAGGTAGGGAGACAGGGAGGTAGAGAGACAGGGAGGTATGGAGACAGGGAGGTAGAGAGGTAGGGAGACAGGGAGGTAGGGAGACAGGGAGGTAGAGAGGTAGGGAGACAGGGAGGTAGAGATGTAGGGAGACAGGGAGGTAGAGAGGTAGGGAGACAGGGAGACAGGGAGGTAGAGAGGTAGGGAGACAGGGAGGTATGGAGACAGGGAGGTAGAGAGGTAGGGAGACAGGGAGGTAGAGAGGTAGGGAGACAGGGAGGTAGGGAGACAGGGAGGTAGGGAGACAGGGAGACAGGGAGACAGGGAGGTAGGGAGACAAGCTTATAAACGACAACCAGCACGGTTTCAGGGAAGGAAAATCCTGTGTCACAAACCTACTGGAGTTTTATGACAAGGTAACAGAAGTAAGACACGAGAGAGAGGGGTGCATAGACTGCATTTTCTTGGACTGCAAGAAGGCGTTCGACACAGTTCCTCACAAGAGGTTAATGCAAAAGCTAGAGGATCAGGCACACGTAACAGGAAAGGCACTGCAATGGATCAGAGAATATCTGACAGGGAGGCAACAACGAGTCATGGCACGTGACGAGGTGTCAGAGTGGGCACCTGTGACGAGTGGGGTTCCACAAGGGTCAGTCTTAGGACCTGTACTGTTTTTGGTATATGTGAATGACATAACGGAAGGGATAGACTCAGAAGTGTCCCTGTTTGCAGATGATGTGAAGTTAATGAGAAGAATTAAATCAGTCGAGGATCAGGCAGGACTACAATGAGACCTGGACAGGTTACAAGCCTGGTCCAGTAACTGGCTCCTTGAATTTAACCCTGCCAAATGTAAAGTCATGAAGATCGGGGAAGGGCAAAGAAGACCGCAGACAGAGTATAGTCTAGGTGGCCAAAGACTGCAAACCTCACTCAAAGAAAAAGATCTTGGGGTGAGTATAATACCGAGCACATCTCCTGAGGCACACATCAATCAGATAACTGCTGCATCATACGGGCGGCTGGCAAACCTAAGAATAGCGTTCCAATACCTCACTAAGGAATCGTTCAAGACTCTGTACACCATATACGTCAGGACCATACTGGAGTATGCAGCACCAGTTTGGAACCCACACCTGGTCAAGCACGTCAAGAAACTAGAGAAAGTGCAAAGGTTTGCAACAAGACTAGTCCCAGAGCTAAGGGGATTGTCCTACGAAGAAAGGTTAAGGGAAATCGGCCTGACGACACTAGAGTACAGGAGGGTTAGGGGAGACATGATAACGACATATAAAATACTGCGAGGAATAGATAAGGTGGACAGAGACAAGATGTTCCAGAGAGGGGACACAGAAACAAGGGGTCACAATTGGAAGTTGAAGATTCCTATGAGTCAAAGGGATGTTAGGAAGTATTTCTTCAGTCATAGAGTTGTCAGGAAGTGGAATAGCTTAGAAAGCGACGTAGTGGAGGCAGGAACCTTACATAGTTTTAAGACTAGGTTTGATCAAGCTCATAGAGCAGGGAGAGAGAGGACCTAGTAGCAATCAGTGAAGAGGCGGGGCCAGGAGCTATGAATCGACCCCTGCAACCACAAATAGGTGAGTACAAATAGGTGAGAACAGGGAGACAGGGAGGTAGAGAGGTAGGGAGACAGGGATGTAGGGAAACAGGGAGGTAGGGAGACAGGGAGACAGGGAGGTAGGGAGACAGGGAGACAGGGAGGTAGGGAGACAGAGAGATAGGGAGACAGGGAGAAAGGGAGACAAGAAGGTAGGGAGACAAGGAGGTAGGGAGACAGGAAGGTAGGGAGACAGGGAGGTAGGGGGAGAAAGAATGCGAGACACAGTGGAACGTACCCTATCCTCCCCCCTCTTCTCTCTATTCCATTCCTCTCTCCCCTTCCCCTCCCCATCTATCCCTTACCCTCTCCTCCCCTACCCCCCCTATCGTGGGTGCTGTTTATTGGCGTGTCTAGACTCGCGGGTTTAGGGTTCAAAGCCCCACAAGTTAAGATAGAACGAAACACGTGGTCCGTTCGTTAACGAAAAGGGGGGAGAGGTAGGGGAGGATAAAGAGGAAGAGGTGAAGAACTGTGGTTGAGAGGTGCAGAATAGGTATAATAATAATAATAATAATAATAATAATAATAATAATAATAATAATAATAATAATAATAATAATAATAATAATAATAATAATAATGTCTAGCAGTACATGGTTCAACTTATACAGACCATAGCTGACATAAATGACATACTATATAGAACGTTCCTGGTTATGTAGAGCATTTCCTGCAACTTAGGTTAATTTTTTCCCAGGATGCCACCCACACCAGTCACCTAATACCCAGGTACCTACTTACTGCTAGGTGAACAGTGACAGCAGGTGTAAGGTGACTAACACCCAGGTACCTACTTACTGTTAGGTGAACAGTGACAGCAGGTGTAAGGTAACTAACACCCAGGTACCTACTTACTGCTAGGTGAACAGTGACAACAAGTGTCTTAAGGAAACACGCTCAATGTTTGCACCCGTACCGGGGATCGAACCACGGACCTCAGTGTGTGAGCTGTGTGAAATAGAGAGTCCTACTCCACAAAACGGGAGGAATAGGCCTCTCTATTAGGCTCCCGTACAACATTTTTGAGATATTATGGAGACGTTTAGCCAGTAAGTGCCTTTTTCAGTCCAATATAGAGAACAGTGGAATATGAGAAGTATGAGGGGGTCAGTCCCTCAGTCTGGAGGGACTGACCCCCTCAGATACTATTTCTCCAATGACTGAAGAAGTATACTGTGTAGGCGACACGTCTCATCAATAACAATACCCAACTCATCAATTTGAATTGATGTGTTCAGTACAATAGACAGATGAGTTAAAGAAGTGGTAGACTGTGCTGAAGGAGCACTGCAGGGGGCCTACTTGCCCATGCTAGGCAGGTCCAAGTCACCTACTGGCCCATGCTAGGCAGGTCCAAGTCACCTACTGGCCCATGCTAGGCAGGTCCAAGTCACCTACTGGCTCATGCTAGGCAGGTCCAAGTCACCTACTGGCTCATGCTAGGCAGGTCCAAGTCACCTACTGGCCCATGCTAGGCAGGTCCAAGTCACCTACTGGCCCATGCTAGGCAGGTCCAAGTCACCTACTGGCCCATGCTAGGCAGGTCCAAGTCACCTACTGGCTCATGCTAGGCAGGTCCAAGTCACCTACTGGCCCATGCTATGCAGGTCCAAGTCACCTACTGGCCCATGCTAGGCAGGTCCAAGTCACCTACTGGCCCATGCTAGGCAGGTCCAAGTGCAGGTCCAAGTCACCTACTGGCCCATGCTAGGCAGGTCCAAGTGCAGGTCCAAGTTACCTACTGGCCCATGCTAGGCAGGTCCAAGTCACCTACTGGCCCATGCTAGGCAGGTCCAAGTGCAGGTCCAAGTTACCTACTGGCCCATGCTAGGCAGGTCCAAGTCACTGGCCCATGCTATGCAGGTCCAAGTCACTGGCCCATGCTAGGCAGGTCCAAGTCACCTACTGGCCCATGCTAGGCAGGTCCAAGTCACCTATTGATCCATGCTAGGCAGATCCAAGTAACCTAATGACCCATGCTATGGACCAGTAAGTGACATGGACCTGCCTAGCATGGGCCAGTAGGCCTCCTGCAGTGCTCCGTCTTATGTTCTTATACACTATTCCTTTTTTTGCGGAATAAAGACGAGGGGAGAGAATAACGTAAATTCATTGGTATACCTGGAGTATACCTGTAGTATACCTGTAGTATACCTGGAGTATACCTGTAATATACCTGGAGGATGCTTCGTGGGTCCATGACCAGGTCTCCCGGTGAATCAGGAACTGATCAACCAGGCTGTTACCAGAATTTATTCAAACAACTAATTTATATCAATAAATTATCCAACCTAAATCAATGATAGATGGATCTATTATTGTATTATATTGTATTTGGGCAAAATACAATATAAAATAATTTGATATCAAGTATAATTGAGGTATAAGCAGAGTATACCAGCTCACACTACTAGCTAACACAGCTTGGTTGATCAGGTCCTGATCTACGGGAGGTCTGGTCATGGACCGGCCCACGGGGGCGTTGACCCCCGGAACCCCTTCCAGGTATACTCCAGGTATACTCCAGGTATACTCCAGGTATACTCCAGGTATACTCCAGGTATACTACAGGTAGGCAGACACCTTCCAAAGGATGTATAATCTAAAGTCTAGTCTAATCTGGCTTAAGCCGGTGGGAGACTTGGACCTGCCTCGCATGGGCCAGTAGGCCTGCTGCAGTGTTCCTTCTTTCTTATGTTCTTATGTTCTTAATACACACACACACTGAAGAAATACTTCCTAACATCCCTGTGACACAACTTCCAGTTGTGTTCCCTTGTTGCTGTGTTCCCTTGTTGCTGTGTTCCCTTGTTGCTGTGTTCCCTTGTTGCTGTGTACCCTTGTTGCTGTGTCCCCTTGTTGATGTGTACCCTTGTTGCTGTGTCCCCTTGTTGCTGTGTCCCCTTGTTGCTGTGTCCCCTTGTTGCTGTTGTGATGTAGTCAGGCCTGTGTGCGGAGCTCTCGGCTGGAGACATTCGGGCAGAGCTCTGGCCTGTGTTTGAGTGGAATAGTAACATTCACTGTCCCCGTTATTCTTATTACTCTTTATTCTTATACTTTATTTTATTATATTTTATTTTAGGTAGAGAGAGGGTGAGTAGTGTGGTGGTAATGAGAGGTGATGGTGTAGTCACCAGTGACCTCACATTACCTCACATATCCTCCGCTCCTGTCAACGTCACCTCCTGCCTACTCACTCCCTCCCTTTACTCCCCTATTCCCCAATTATTCCTAAATTCCTTACCCCCCTACATGACACTGTGTCCCCTTGTTGCTGTGTCCCCTTGTTGCTGTGTTCCTTGTTGCTGTGTTCCCTTGTTGCTGTGTCCCCTTGTTGCTGTGTTCCCTTGTTGCTGTGTTCCCTTGTTGCTGTGTCCCCTTGTTGCTGTGTCCCCTTGTTGCTGTGTCCCCTTGTTGTTGTGTCAGCTTGTTGCTGTGTCCCCTTGTTGCTGTGTCCCCTTGTTGCTGTGTTCCCTTGTTGCTGTGTTCCCTTGTTTTCGTGTCCCCTTGTTGCTGTGTTCCCTTGTTGCTGTGTTCCCTTGTTGCTGTGTCCCCTTGTTGCTGTGTACCCTTGTTGCTGTGTTCCCTTGTTGCTGTGTACCCTTGTTGTTGTGTCCCCTTGTTGCTGTGTCCCCTTGTTGCTGTGTCCCCTTGTTGCTGTGTCCCCTTGTTGCTGTGTTCCCTTTTTGCTGTGTTCCCTTGTTGCTGTGTTCCCTTGTTGCTGTGTTCCCTTGTTGCTGTGTTCCCTTGTTACTGTGTCTCATCTGGGATACATTGTGTGTGTGTGTGTGTGTGTGTGTGTGTGTGTGTGTGTGTGTGTGTACTCACCGAGTTATATTTACAGGGGGTCGAGTCTTCTGTTTATTGTACATACAAATTGGGTACCAGGAAGAGAGAGATGCAGAGAGACAGAGAGACAGAGAGAGAGAGGCTTACCCATACCTCACGCCCGGAGATCGAACCCCGTTTCCCTTCGTGTGTGAACGCCTAAAGCCTTGCCAGTGACCCGGTAGACGCCAGAAATACCCAAGGTTCCATAGCAACAAGGATGACTCACTACATGCCCAGACACACCCCAGACTGGTCCCACCTACACAAGGGGTATGGGACCTACCACTTTTACCACTGACAAAGACCACAGTGGGACCACTTAGTCAAAGACCACGAGAGTGGGACCACTTAGCCAAAGACCACCAGAGTGGGACCACTTAAAATAAGAACGGTTTTTAAGGGGAATATATAGAAGACCACTATAGTGGGACCACTTAGATCAGTTCTTAATGTTAAAATGTTAAAATCCAGCTCTGGGCCACACCCAGGGATACCATACCCATCTAAGCTCATACGCAGGGTACCACACCTGCCCAAACAGCAACAACTACAGAGAACAGGGCACAAGATGACAGGAGTTTAGCAGGGGTAGGGGTATGGGTATGACAGAGAGGGGTTAAGGGCAGGAAGGGTAGCGTACCACCACATACCCATCATTCCACAACCTGCCCGGCTGCCCTCAACCATATACCCACAATATTCGACCATTGGGCTGCAAATTCTCCCACCTAATAGTGTCACACCCACCAGCATTCCTGGGCATCATGGGCATCCCTCCACTGCCCATCTGTATCCCTTTCTAATTCTAATAATCACTATTCACTTAGTTGGTATCCCTTGTGGAGGTATATCAACAGCTATGAACAATGGGTATCCCTCGTAGAGTTTAGAATTATAGTATACCTTTTCCTCTGGTATACCTTTTGAGTGTCTATTTCTCCTCAGCCAGGGCCCTGGGCCAGCTGGTGGCCAACTGGTGGCCAGGTGGTGACAGGTTAATATCTGCTGGTAGCTGGTTGATATCTGTCAGTAGTTGGTTGGAATCTGCTGGTAGCTGGTTGATACCTGCTGGTAGATGGTTGGTATCTGCTGGTAGCTGGTTGAAGAGTCTTGGTCCACGCAGGTTGACACAAAACTGGATGTCTCAAATTGATGGACCCTATTTCATATAGCTACTGATTTGAAATCAGGTCAATCAATTTGAAAAACCAAGTATTCTCTAGCGAAGAGGAGGTTGAGAAGAAAGGAAGGGATAGAGGGAGAGTGTGAAGGATAGTGGAACGGATGGATAGGCAAAGACACCCTCAACACACACACACTGGGAGACAGGAAGCATCTCATCAAGACAAGAGTGTCTCAGACTCAGGAATGACAAAAAAAACATCGAACAAGCAAACATCACTTCCGGATAAACACACAAACACAATAACATCTTCATAAGACGACACTGTCTTTCCTCTTGTTAAGATTCACGTTTTTCCTTGCACAAAGGAAGTGAGAGAGAGAGAGAGAGAGAGAGAGAGAGAGAGAGAGAGAGAGAGAGAGAGAGAGAGAGAGAGAGAGAGAGAGAGAGAGAGAGACAGAGACAGAGAGAGAGAGAGAGAGAGAGAGAATATCAGGGCAAAATTGCCATTAAACTTTTTGACAAAAATCTCTCTCAATGGGCCTGGAGTGGCCGGACATAGCTGGCATAACTGTCTGGCTGGCTGCTAGTGCCCCATGCCCCTCTACCCCCTTCAAGAAAGTGCCCAGATGCTCTTAATCCCTGAGATTGGCTATCCATGTGTCAAACTAACGTCTCAATACCCCAGTTTGTAAATACCAAAGATTTACAACTTTCCTATTAATATTTTATACAAATAGTGTGCCCATACTCTGGGTGGGTATGACCCATCTCATGCTCAGTACCCAGATGGTCCAAGCATACCCACATTCATCCCTCACCCCATTTCAAAGCGCCATCTGTGATGTCTGGGATATATGTAGGTGTTAGTAGCCCTTTGTATGCTCCTGTGTATGTATCTCAGTGTATATACACTGAGAGGTGTATATCTCAGTGTATATACACTGAGAGGTGTATATCTCAGTGTATATACACTGAGAGGTGTATATCTCAGTGTATATACACTGAGAGGTGTATATCTCAGTGTATATACACTGAGAGGTGAATATCTCAGTGTATTACACTGAGAGGTGTATATCTCAGTGTATATACACTGAGAGGTGTATATCTCAGTGTATATACACTGAGAGGTGTATATCTCAGTGAATATACACTGAGAGGTGTATATCTCAGTGTATATACACTGAGAGGTGTATATCTCAGTGTATACACACTGAGAGGTGTATATCTCAGTGTATATACACTGAGAGGTGTATATCTCAGTGTATATACACTGAGAGGTGTATAACTCAGTGTATATACACTGGTAGTTTACATTAATCAGTATTTTAGGTATTAAAGTATTCTTGACTGGTGGTGTACAGGTGACATGCAGCCTTAATGACCCTCGTGTAGTAGATAGACTTTAAACCCCATTAACCTATCAACCTTAATGACCCTCGTGTAGTAAATAGACTTTAAACCCCATTAAATAACCAACCTTAATGACCCTCGTGTAGTAGATAGACTTTAAATTTACCCCATTAACCAACCAATCTTAATGACCCTCGTGTAGTAGATAGACTTTAAACCCATGAACTAGACCAATAATTGATAGTTGTTGCTGGAGTAGAGAGAGAAGAAAGAGAGAGAGAGAGAGAGAGAGAGAGAGAGAGAGAGAGAGAGAGAAGACGAGAAGACAGAGAGAGAGAGAGAGAGAGAGAGAATTCAGTTCATGGTTCAGTAGAGAAAGTTCATGGATATTTTCGACAACAACAACAAGACGACGAGCAGCAGAGCAGCCCACGAGTCTTCACCAATTATAGACCAGTTAGGACTTTTATCACACACACCACCAATCCTCACCCTCATGTCTCACCCGCCCACGCCCCCCCACACTCACTAACACCCAGTATTTTTTACCAGGTGAGACCCTTAGTGCTCCCTATCCTTCGACTCGATAATCCTCTCCAGTCATCATGTCGTACCTCTCCCAGGATGGGGTACCCATACCAGTCAACTAACACCCAGGGCATTTATGGGTAGTACTCATGGCAGCAGTTGATGGGACTTGCTCCATATGTTGATGCACTCAGTCAATGAGGATGCAGTACCTCATACCAGTCATGTTGATGGCAGTACCTCATACCAGTCATGTTGATGGCAGTACCTCATACCAGTCATGTTGATGGCAGTACCTCATACCAGTCATGTTGATGGCAGTACCTCATACCAGTCATGTTGATGGCAGTACCCATACCAGTCATGTTGATGGCAGTACCACATACCAGTCATGTTAATGGCAGTACCTCATACCAGTCATGTTGATGGCAGTACCTCATACCAGTCATGTTGATGGCAGTACCTCATACCAGTCATGTTGATGGCAGTACCTCATACCAGTCATGTTGATGGCAGTACCTCATACCAGTCATGTTGATGGCAGTACCTCATACCAGTCATGTTGATGGCAGTACCACATACCAGTCATGTTGATGGCAGTACCACATACCAGTCATGTTAATGGCAGTACCTCATACCAGTCATGTTGATGGCAGTACCACATACCAGTCATGTTGATGGCAGTACCTCATACCAGTCATGTTGATGGCAGTACCACATACCAGTCATGTTGATGGCAGTACCTCATACCAGTCATGTTGATGGCAGTACCTCATACCGGTCATGTTGATGGCAGTACCTCATACCAGTCATGTTGATGGCAGTACCTCATACCAGTCATGTTGATGGCAGTACCTCATACCAGTCATGTTGATGGCAGTACCTCATACCAGTCATGTTGATGGCAGTACCTCATACCAGTCATGTTGATGGCAGTACCTCATACCAGTCATGTTGATGGCAGTACCACATACCAGTCATGTTGATGGCAGTACCTCATACCAGTCATGTTGATGGCAGTACCTCATACCGGTCATGTTGATGGCAGTACCTCATACCAGTCATGTTGATGGCAGTACCTCATACCAGTCATGTTGATGGCAGTACCTCATACCAGTCATGTTGATGGCAGTACCTCATACCAGTCATGTTGATGGCAGTACCTCATACCAGTCATGTTGATGGCAGTACCTCATACCAGTCATGTTGATGGCAGTACCACATACCAGTCATGTTGATGGCAGTACCTCATACCAGTCATGTTGATGGCAGTACCTCATACCAGTCATGTTGATGGCAGTACCTCATACCAGTCATGTTGATGGCAGTACCACATACCAGTCATGTGTAAGGTAGTGTGGTTAGAGAGACATATGTGTCCAGCCTATCTTGAAGACTACATAAGAACACACTTCCAACATATGTTGTTTGAATCCACATAATATGTTGCAAGGTTTGGCAATAGAGTTGTCATTAAATGGTACAAACTCCCGGGTAACGTACTGAAGCTCAAACCTTGCGTAGCTTTAAAAATAGCTTAGATTAGTGCATAAGTATGGAGAAGAACGTTAGTGTATTTACTGAAGGGAATATTCCGCCAGCCAGTGGCTTCTTCAGTCCAATAAGGAGAAGAACGGTGGAAGATGAGGAGGAGTTTGAGGTAATCAGTCCCTGAGTCTGGAGTGTTCAGTCTATCTTAAGAAAGGTACAGCTTAGGAAAGGAGCACTACAGTAGGCCTACTGGCCCATGCTAGGTAGGTCTAGCTTACCCCCACTCATGTACATAGGGATTAAATCCTTATCAGTTGTGCCATTCTACATAACCTTACATCTCTTGGGATCCTACACAGAACCCTATGCAAGATCCTCAAAGGTTCTGAATTCTCTCAACATCCTTTTGGATCCCACATAGACAAATCCTACGAGTTGTCAAGCTCCAACACATCCTAATTTTTCAGGATACCGAAAAAATACATCTTTTGGAGCCTATAGGCGCCAACACAGCCTATATCCTGCAGGACTTCCACATATCCACAGCTATCAATCCTGAAAGGAGTTCAGGCTTCAACAGGTTAATCTTAAGAGGGATTCAGGAAGGATTGGAGGATTGACAGTCAATCCTAAGAGTAATTTAGACTTCAAGAGGTCATTCCTACAAGGAACTCAGGTTTCAACAAGGATTTAAGAGGTCAATCCTTCTAGGATTTCAAACTTAATAGGTCAATCCTACGAAGATTTAAAACTTAACAGGTTAATCCTAAGAGGATTTAAAACTTAACAAGTCAATCCTACTAGGATTTAAGAATTAACAGGTCAGTCCTAAGAGAATTTATAACTTAAACAGATAAATCCTACAAGGATTGTTAGCTTCCCTTAAAGACCCAACTTTTCGGGGTCCCAGACCCATACAGCCGCTCGGCTGACAAGTCAGCTATATTTTCAAAGGCTGACGTCAGCCGGTGATGTCATTGGTGTCAGTAAGGATAGGTCAACGTTGGGGACGACGGGGCCTTATATAGACTAGCTGGGTGTTCTAGCCCTATATAGACTAGCTGGGTGTTCTAGCCTTATATACGAGGTCTGTTGTTTAGATTTTGAGAGAGAGAGAGAGTGTGAGAGAGAGAGAGAGAGAGAGTGTGTGTGAGAGAGAGAGAGAGAGAGAGAGAGAGAGAGAGAGAGAGAGAGAGAGAGAGAGAGAGAGAGAGAGAGAGAGAGAGAGAGAGAGAGAGAGAAGTACGTCTACCATTGTGACTCTTATTTTTATGTACTGCTATTCTACTACTATTACCACTAGGATCGCCTGGAAGCACTTGACTGTACTCACTAGAGCGCAGGCGAGAGAGATACATCATAATCTACACCTAGAAGATCCTAGAGGGACTGGTTCCTAACCTGCACACAGAAATCACTCCCTACGAAAGCAAAAGACTTGGCAGGCGATGCAACTTATCCCCAGTGAAAAGTATGGGCATCACTGGTACACTGAGAGACAACACAATAAGTGTCTGGGGCCCAAGACTGTTCAACAGCCTCCCACCAGGTATGTGATGAATTACCAATAGACCCCCGGTTGTCTTCAAGACCCCTGGGTATCTTCAAGAGGAAGCTGGACAAACACATAAAGTCAATACCTGACCAGCTGGACTATCTTCAAGACCCCTGGCTGTCTTCAAAACCCCTGGCAGTCTTCAAGACCCCTGGTTGTCTTTAAGACCTCTGGTTGTCTCCAAGACCCCTGACTGTCTTCAAGACCCCTGGCCATCTTCAAGATCCCTGATCATCTTCAAGACCCCTGGCCATCTTTAAAACCTCTGGCTGTCTTCAAGACCCTGGCTGTTTTCAGGACCCCTGGTTATCTTCAAGAGGGCGTTGGACAGACACATAAAGTCAGTACCTGACCAGCCAGGCTGTGGTTCCTATGTTGCAGGGAGAATTTCTGGCACTCGTGCATGTAGGAGAGTTGTGTATTATCTCTTCCACATTTCTTTCAGGAGATTGTAGAGTACGACTCGAATTTCATGAAGCACACACAGATATAGCCACGAATGTTGTGGCATACTCTCGCCAGTGTGGATTCCTTGCTTCAAAAGTGCAGGTTATTTAGTGTAATGCAACTAGCTATATTATCAGCTTAGAGGCATATTATTTTGAATTTTTAATGGTCTTAGGAAACAGAAGTGTCCTTAGACAAATACGTGAATATATTGCAGATTGTCTTACATGAAAGTAGACTTTGCAATACGTACAAAGATCATGTATTTATTTTATCTGCTTTTGATATACATCCAATTTAGTAGAGATTAAATCTGCTAAGTAAGGAACACATGCTAAGATATGTTTAGAATTCACAGAACAGGCGAAATATTCACAAATACTAATCTCAGGTCGAAGGAGATTCGAACCTACGCACCTTGGAACAAGGTACGCAGTGCTCTACCACCGTACCACTGCGTACCTTGTTCCGAGGTGCGTAGGTTCGAATCTCCTTCGACCTGATATTATTGTGTGCTAAGATATATGGATGTTCTGTTGCAAGATGCAAGATCTTTCTTCATCTCTGCTAATGGAAGGAAGGAGAGGTCATGACCCCCTTAGGCTGCACCTGAACCACCAATGAGGGAGCGTAGAGAGAGGGGGCTTAGCCCCCTTGATGAGGAAACTTTCTCCACAAGTACCTACCACCATTGCTATCACCACCACTACCACTATCACAACAACCGCTCACCAGCCTCTCACAAACATCACTATTATACCCATTATTCCATCTCACCCATTCATAGGTCACCCATTCAGAGGTCATCCAGTCATAGGTCATCCATTTATAGGTCATCCATTCAGAGGTCATCCATTTAGAGGTCACTAGGTGAACAGTGACAACAGGCGTAAGGTGACTATCACCCAGGTACCTACTTACTGCTAGGTGAACAGTGACAGCAGGTGCAAGGTGACTAATATCCAGGTACCTACTTACTGCTAGGTGAACAGTGACAGCATATGTAAGGAAACACGTCCAATGTTTCCACCCATGCCAGGGATTGAACCACGGACACTCATTGTGTGAAGCAATCACATAGAGGAGTACACATAGGTGAGTACATACAAGTACAAGCCTTCAGTGCACGTACATTCAACAGGAAGTGCACCATCAGGGAGTGCTTGGGTCTGTAAGGTGCACTGTTGGGGAAGACAGCGTCAATATTGCTAGTCTTCCCATATCAATGACCCTCCAGTGGCTGGTATCAGTGACTCAAGGTGCAAAAACTGGCTGTAGGAGTGAACCAGGAGCTGTATCACACACACACACACACACCACACACACACCACACACACACTACTACTACTACACACACTACTACTACTACTACTACTCTACTACTACTACTACTACTACTACTACTACTACTACCTCTACTGCTACTCACCACACTCTACTACTGCTACTACTACTACTACTGCTACTACTACTGCTACTACAGCACACACACACACTACTACTACTGCTCTACTACTACTGCTACTCTACTACCTACACTACACTGCCACACTACTACTACTGCTACCTACTACTGCTACTACTGCTACTGCTACTACTACTACTACTACTGCTACTCTACACATCACTACTACTACTGACTCTACCTACTACTACTCTCTACTCTACTACTACTCTGCACAACTCTACTCTCTACTCTACTACTACTACACACACACACTACTACTGCTACTACACTACTACTACTACTACTACTACTACTACTACTACTACACACACTCACACACTACTACTACTCTACTGCTGCTGATACTGCTGCTGCTGCACACCACTGCCTGCTACTGCTGCTGCTGCTGCTCTCTACACACACCACCTACTACTGCTACTACTACTGCTGCTGCTACTGCTGCTACTGCTACTACTACTACGCACACCAATCTACTACTGCTGCTCACTACTACTAGCTGACAATCTACTGCACGCACTCACTCTTCTGACTACTGCTACTCTACTACTACACACACACACTCACTACTCTCTGACTCTGCTACTGCTGCTGCTCACCAACTCTCTCTCTGCTGCTGCTGCTGCTGCTCTGCACATGCTACTGCTGCTGCTGCTGCTGCTGCTGACTGCTGACTGCTGCTACTCTGCTACTGACTACTACTACTACTACACATGCTACTCTACTGCTACTGCTACTACACACACACACCACTACTGCTACTACTACTACTGCTCTACTACCACACACACTACTACTACTACTACTACTACTACTACTACTCACACACACACTCATCTACTACTACTACTACTACTACTACTACACACCCACTACTGCTCTGCTGCTACTGCTGCTCTACTCTACTACTACACGCACTCTCTGCATACTCTCTACTCTGCTGCTCTACTACTACTACTCTACTCTCTCTACTACTACTCACCTACTCTGCTACTACTACTGCACTCTACTCTCTACACTCTCTACTGCTCTCTACTACTACTCTACACTACTCTGCTACTACTACTACTGACTCTACTGCTCACTACACTCTCTCTACTACTACTACTCTACTGCTACTACTCTATGCTGCTACTACTACTGCTCTGCTCTCTACTACTACTACTACGCTACTCTACTACTACTACTACTACTACACACACTACTACTACTACTACTACTACTACTACTACTACTACTACTACTACTACTACTACACACACACACACACACACACAAGGGTCTTGGAGCAGGGAGAGAGTGGCCAAGAGCTATAATTCAACCCTTGCAACTACAAACAGAGACTACACACACACACACCTTTAAGAAGAGGTACGAAAAAATCATGGAGCAGAGAGTGGACCTAGTAGTGACTACTGAAGAGGAGGTGCCAGGAGCTATGATTCGACCCCTGCAATCACAAATAAGTGAGTACACACACACACACACACACACACACACCATGATCAAATGTGACACAGGTGGATGTTGAAGACACAGACCTGTCTACCTGGAGTCTACCTGGAGGGCATTCCGGGGATCGACGTCCCCGCGGCCCGGTCTATGACCAGGCCTCCCGGTGGATTAGGGCCTGATCAACGAGGCTGTTACTGCTAGCTGCACGTAGTCCAACGTACGAACCACAGCAAGGCTGATCAGGCACTGACTTTAGGTATCTGTCCAGCTCCCTCTTGAAGACAACCAGAGGTCTACTAGTAATGCCCCTTATGGTCGGTGGGAGGCTGTTGAACAGTCTTGGGCCCCGGGCACTTATTGTGTTTTCACTGCGGTACGTTGCACCATCTGCCAAGTCTTTTGCTTTCGTATGGAGTGATTTCTTTGTGCATATTAGGGACCAGTCCCTCCAGAATCTTCCAGGTGTAGATTATGATATATCTCTCTCGCCTGCGCTCCAGTGAATATAAGTTTAGTGCTTCCAGGCGTTCCCAGTAGTTAAGGTGTTTGATGGAACTTATACGTGCAGTAAAGGTTCTCTGTACATTCTCTAGATCTGCAATTTCACCTGCCATGAATGGGGATGTTAATGTACAGCAGTATTCTAGCCTAGAGAGAACAAGTGATTTAAAAAGGATCATCATTGGCTTGGCATCTCTTGTCTTGAAGGTTCTCATTATCCATCCTATCAGTTTCCTCGCATATGTGATAGTGGCATTGTTGTGATCCTTGAAGGTGAGATCCTCAGACATTACCACACCCAGGTCCTTCACATTACTTTTCCGCTCTATTGTGTGATTAGAGTTTGTAATATACTCGGTCCTAGTTATTATTTCCTCCAGTTTTCCATAACGGAGTAGTTGGAATTTGTCTTCATTGAACATCATATTGTTCTCTGTTGCCCATTGGAAATCAATATTTTCAATTAAAGAGAGAAATAAAAATAGGAATAAGAAAAGCAAAAAGGGATTATGAGGCTAAGGTCGCAAGGGATTCGAAGACTAACCCAAAAGGGTTCTATCAGGTATACAGAAGTATGATTAGGGACAAGATAGGCCCACTTAAGAGTACCTCAGGACAGATCACGGACAGTGATAAGGATATGTGTGAAATTTTCAATACTTACTTCATCTCAGTTTTTACTCAGGAAGATACTAGCGGAATTCCAGAAATAATAAATTATGTATAACAGGAAGATAATAGACTATGCTCGATTGGGGTAACTAGTGACATGGTCCTCAGACAAATAGAGAAATTAAAACCTAACAAGTCCCCAGGCCCTGATGAACTGTTTGCAAGAGTTTTAAAGGAATGTAAAGAGGAACTTAGCAAACCTTTGGCAAATCTTTTCAATATAGCACTACAAACTGGCATAGTGCCAGACAAGTGGAAAAGGGCAAATGTAATACATCTTTACAAGGCAGGTGACAGATCCTTAGCTTTGAACTATAGACCAATAAGCCTTACCTCCATAGTTGG
Source organism: Cherax destructor (assembly GCA_009830355.1). Classification (NCBI taxonomy): domain Eukaryota; kingdom Metazoa; phylum Arthropoda; class Malacostraca; order Decapoda; family Parastacidae; genus Cherax; species Cherax destructor. The sequence continues at coordinate 24,999 of WNWK01007968.1, read as the reverse complement.
TAAATTTATGGAATCAATAATTGCCGAGACAATTCGTAGCCATCTTGAAAGGTATAAATTGATTAATGAATCTCAACACGGTTTTACTAAGGGGCGTTCCTGTCTTACGAATTTACTAACTTTTTTTCACTAAGGTGTTTGAGGAGGTAGATCATGGTAATGAATATGATATTGTGTATATGGACTTCAGTAAGGCTTTTGATAGAGTTCCACATCAGAGGCTACTGAGGAAACTTAAGGCACACGGAATAGGAGGTGAAATTTTTTCCTGGGTAGAGGCATGGTTGACAAATAGGCGGCAGAGAGTTTGCATAAATGGAGAGAAATCAGAATGGGGGCACGTCTCAAGCGGTCTTCCACAGGGATCAGTTTTGGGCCCCCTGTTGTTTACAATTTACATAAACGACATAGATGAGGGAATAAATAGCAACATAATCAAATTTACTGATGACACCAAAATAGGCCGTCCAATTCATTCTAATGAGGACATTAGAGCACTCCAGGATGAAGTATAAATAATAGAAGTCCTCAGGTTGTTCTTCAACTCTATACATCTTTGGTTAGGCCTCATTTAGATTATGCTGCACAGTTTTGGTCACCGTATTACAGAATGAATATAAATGCTCTGGAAAACGTACAGAGGAGGATGACAAAGTTGATCCCATGTATCAGAAATCTTCCCTATGAGGATAGACTGAGGGCCTTGAATCTGCACTCTCTAGAAAGGCGTAGAATTAGGGGGGATATGATTGAGGTGTATAAATGGAAAACAGGAATAAATAAAGGGGATGTAAATAGCGTGTATCAAGATCCCAAGCTGTTGCTGTGTCTGACACAGCAACAGCTTGGGATCTTGATACAAACGAATTCTTCTACACTTGTCCAACCTTTGGACGAAGACCTACTTAGAATAGTGGATGGTACTACTATGACCCCGCCTCCTCCTGCTTCACCTCACCTGATTACAGCATATAAGCCACCTCTACGGCCTTGTGCTACACTTCTAACAAGATTGATGGACTGAACACATCGACTCCAGGCCGAGGGACTGATAACCTCAAACTCCTACTCTCCTTACACCTTTCTACTTTGTATTGGACTGATGAAGCCACTGTGTGGCGAAACGTTTCCTCAATAAAGATACCCAAGTGTTGCATATGTGTCTAATATATAACTTGTCGGTTCTCTGAACCATTCATCTACAGGGTATAGTTTACCAGATCCCAGTTGATGTTCTTGTTGTTGAAGTTGAATTTGGTAAAGGTACCCTTATAGCTATATGCGTTTTGTTGATCAGGACTCCTGTGCTTGTACGTCTGGACTTCGATTAGACTGTGATCAGAATTTGTTGTTTTTGATATTGTTATGTTTCTTACCAGGTCCTCATTATTTGTGAAGATAAGGTCAAGTGTGTTGTCTAGTCTCGTTGGCTCCACTATCTGCTGACTTAGGGTGTGTTTGTTGCAGAAATTCAGCAGCTCCTGTGTGTGTGACTTTTCATCTGCGCTGCCTCCAGGGATTATTTCTGCTACAACATTATTTGCTATATTCTTCCATTTTGTATTTCTAAGATTGAAGTCACCAAGCAACAAGATGTTTGGGGATTGGGCTGGAAGGTTTTCCAGACAGGAGTCAATTTTTGATAGTTGTTCTTTGAACTATTGGGAAGTTGCATCTGGTGGCTTATATACAAGTACAATGATTAGGTTTTGGTTCTCGATTTTTATTGTCAGAACTTCAACTACGTCATTTGTGGTGTTCAGTATCTCTGTGCAAATGAGCGACTCTTTGACATACAGGCCAACCCCCCCCCCTTGTTGCCTGTTCTTTCTGTCGTATCTGAAGGTTGTACCCAGGTATCCATATTTCACTGTCAAAGTAATCTTTTGCGTGGGTCTCTGTGAAGGCTGTAAACACTGCATTTGACTACCCTAGAAGTCCACTGATGAAAGGAATTTTGTTGTTGGTAGATGGCTTAAGGCCCTGTATATTAGCAAATATAAATGAGGTTGTGTTTCATGTTTGTTGGGGGGATTTTATTATTGGCATCAGTAGTTGTGAGTCCGGAGGGGCCACTGGCTGTGCCTCCAGTCTAACAAGGCTCCAAGGTGGTGGACTATTTTGGTTACCTCTTTCCATTTTATTTCTTCGTTTCTTACCACTAAAAAATAACTTGGGGGGGGGGTTGTCATAACTACTATGGTTTGTTGTATGGGGTATGTGCCTCCTGGTCCCTTTTAGGTGGTATACGGGGCAGCTGGTATTGTAACATTGTTTTTCAAAGATTGAAGAATGACACATCTCAGGGTGGAAGAATTTGCAAGAGGTAGAACGACACATTCCTTTAGACAGGAGGTCGCGGCAGTTTTTGGGATGCTCAAAGTTGCATGTAACATTAGTTTGCCCTGATATTCCATGTTTACAGATGCCCCAAACATAGTATTTGCACCATTTTGTTTTTGGCTGGGTACAATTCGTGCTGGATGTATTCCTAGTCTGTGCAGATCCCAGATTTGCACTACAGTCCACCACAGCCAAACCCGAGACACCACCATGTGGTGACATGGGCCAACATTATTCCTGGAAGACTCCTCTACTATATCTGTACTAGAGACAGACGACCCATAGGATGTTAGGAAGTATGTCTTCTACATCACGATTATTGAAAAGTGGAATGACTTGGATGAGGCAGTGGAGGAGACAATACACAGCTTCAAAACTAGGTATGATGGTTAATGTGGTCTAAGAGGAGGGGCCAGGAGCTAGGCTTCTCTGTTGGTTGCCTGTTCAATCAGGCTGTTGCTGTTAGTGCCACGCTGACCCACACAGAACGTAAGAAAGGAGGAGCACTGCAGGAGGCCTACTGGCCCATGTTAGACAGGAAGGAGCACTGCAAGAGGCCTACTGGCCCATGTTAAACAGGAAGGAGCACTGCAGGAGGCCTACTGGCCCATGTTAAACAGGAAGGAGCACTGCAAGAGGCCTACTGGCCCATGTTAAACAGGAAGGAGCACTGCAAGATCCTACTGGTCCATGTTAGACAGGAAGGAGCACTGCAAGAGGCCTACTGGCCCATGTTAAACAGGAAGGAGCACTGCAGGAGGCCTACTGGACCATGTTAGACAGGAAGGAGCACTGCAGGAGGCCTACTGGCCCATGTTAGACAGGAAGGAGCACTGCAGGAGGCCTACTGGACCATGTTAGACAGGAAGGAGCACTTCAGGAGGCCTACTGGACCATGTTAGACAGGAAGGAGCACTGCAGGAGGCCTACTGACCCGTACTAGGCAGGTTCTTCTCAAACCTAAACATACTAATAACAATGCAACACTTGGGTATCTTTATTGAGGAAACGTTTCGCCACACAGTGGCTTCATCAGTCCATACAAAGGAGAATCGTGAAGAACAGGAGGAGTTTGAGGTGGTCAGTCCCTCAATCTTGAGTCGATGTTGTCAGTCCATCAATCTTGAATAGAATAACAGCATATGAGCAGAGGAAGCTTATATACTGTAGACAGGAGAGGTGCAGCAGTCGTAGGAGGTGTCACATTTGTCCAATGTGGAAGTAGGTCGTGCCCAAGGAATAGGCAAGCGAAGAAATCCCTGTATTAAGATACCAAGATGTTGCTGTGTCAGACAGGATGTAAATGAACCATTCATTTACATCCTGTCTGACACAGCAACATCTTGGTATCTTAAGAACATAAGAATGGAGGAACACTGCAGAAGGCTTACTGGCCCATACAAGGCAGGTCCTTATCAAAACCACCAGCGAAGACCATCTCTACAAAGACCGTCGAGAACGTCATGCACACCGCCAGTCGAGGTAAGAACATTGTTTTAGTTGGGGATAGTCAGATTAAGTCTATGGATAGGGAATTTTGTCTTAAGGATAGGAATAGGAGGCAGAGGGTGTGTTATCCTGGGGCTGGGATGAAGGATATTGTTAGCCGTCTGGACGACATCATGAGAGGTAATGGGAGCAATCCTATTATCTGTCTCAGTGCTGAAGGCAACGATGTTGGCAGACGTAGGAGTGAGGAGCTGATTAGCAGCTATAGGTCAGCAATAGACAGAATTAGGAAGAAGGGTGGGAACCCTGTCATATGTGGTATTTTGCCAAGGAGAGGAGTTGGAAATGAATGGTTGTCCAGGGCAATTGGTGTCAATTGCTGGCTGGACAAATACTGTAAGGAAAATGCAGTAACATTCATTGACAACTGGGACCTCTTCTATGGCAGAAATGACATGTATGCCATGGATGGGGGTTCACTTATCTAGGTCTGGGGTGGGGGCACTGGCAACTGCAGTGGAGGGAGCTGTTAGGGCTTTAAACTAGAAAAAGTTAGTGGTATGGGTTATGGGGGGAAACAGTGAAGTCCCAGTGTAGTAATGTTATAAATTCTAGGGGAACTAGTAATAGGCAGAATAAGGTGGATATTGGAAAGCCAGTGGCACTAGGTGACAAGGACAGTAATAGGTATAGTGGAAAAACAGAAATGAGCAGGAAGGGTAAAGAGAAAGGAGGGTCTTTAAATATTTATTACACCAATAGTCGTAGTGCTAGGAATAAGATGGATGAGTTGAGATTAGTTGCAAGTACGGGTAATATTGATGTTTTTGCAATAACTGAGACATGGTTTAATATGAAAAATCGGGACTTGCCTGCCGAATGTCACATTCAGGGTTTTAAATTGTTCCAAGTAGACAGAAGTATCGGGAAGGGGGGTGGGGTTGCACTCTATGTCCGTGATCATTTAAATTGTTGCATAAAAACGGGTATAAAGTCTGAAATAACACATACAGAGTCTGTCTGGATAGAATTTTCAGAGGGTGTGAAAATTGATTTTAGGCGTGATTTACGTCCTCCAAACTTAGATAGGGAACAAGGAGACTACTTTGGGAGGAATTGTTAAGGCCACAAGGCACGATAACGTAGTAATTCTAGGGGACTTTAACTTTAGTCAGATTCATTGGAATTTCTTGACAGGAATTTAAATCTAATGACTTTTAGAAGTAGTTCAGGATTGCTTTTGAAGCAGTTTGTGACAGAACTACAAGGGAAATAACCTCTTGACTTGGTTCTGGCAAGCAAGGAAACCCTTGTTAATAATTTAGAAATTACAGAGGAACTCGGCTCAAGCGACCACAAGTCAATTACCTTTAGCATTGAATGGATGTATGATAGTAGGGATAATTCAGTAACGGTCCCAGATTTTCGCTTAGCAGATTATAATGGATTTAGAGAACACTTATCAACTGTGGACTGGGGTGACGAAGAGAGTATCAATATGACAGTTTTCTTAACACTATACAGGCTGCCCAAAGAACATTTATCCCATATAAAGAAATTAGATCAAGTAGAAATGACCCAAAATGGATGAATAATAGGCTCAAGTATCTTTTAGGGCAGAATAAAGGAATTTATAGGCGCATAAAAAGAGGTGAGGGTCATCTTATAAATCAGTATACTGACATTAAGAGGGACGTTAAAAGGGATAAAAAAGCTAAACGGGACTATGAAATTAAAGTTGCTAGGGATTCAAAACTAACCCAAAAAGTTTTTCCAGGTTTATAGAACAAAGTTAGGGATAAGATAGGTCCCCTTAAAAATAACTCTGGGCATCTTACTGACAAGGAGAATGATATGTGCTCTATTTTTAATAATTATTTTCTCTCGGTTTTCACACAGGAAGACATTAATAATATCCCAGTAATTAATTTTACAGAGGCCCAGAAGAAGATAAATTATGTAATATCACAGTCACTAGCGAAATGGTTATGAAACAACTAGACCGACTGAAACAAAATAAATCGCCGGGTCCTGATGAGCTTTTGCAAGGGTTCTTAAGGAATGCAAAATGGAACTCTGTGAACCATTATCTAACATTTTAATTTATCTCTTCAAACAGGTGTAGTGTCTGATATGTGGAAGATGGCTAATGTAATTCCTATTTTTAAAGCAGGGGACAAGTCACTACCGTCAAATACGCCCAATAAGCCTGACCTCAATTGTAGGCAAATTACTAGAGTCAATTATAGCTGATATTATTAAGAAGCCATCTAGATAACCATAATTTGATTAATGATATCAGCATGGATTCATGAGGGCCGTTCCTGCCTATCAATTTATTAACCTTCTTTAGTAAAGCTTTTGAGGCTGTTGATCACATAAAGAATTCGATATTGTTTATTTAGCTTAGAACATAAGAACAATAGAAAGGAGGAACACTCAGCAGGCCTGTTGGCCCATACTAGGCAGGTCCTTCACAATCCGTCCCATTAACAGAATATTTGCTCAACCCAATTTTCAATGCTACCCAAGAAATAAGCTTTGACAATTCTACCCACTCATGCGGAGTCCACTCAAATCCAACCCCTCTCACTCATGAATTTATCCAACCTAAATTTGAAACTACCCAAGGTCCTAGCTTCAATAACCCTACTAGGCAGACTGTTCCACTCATCAACTACCCTATTTCCAAACCAATACTTTCCTATATCCTTTCTAAATCTAAACTTATCTAACTTGAATCCATTATTGCGGGTTCTCTCTTGGAGAGATATCCTCAAGACCTTATTTATATCCCCTTTGTTAATACCCATTTTCCACTTGTATACCTCGATCATGTCTCCCTCATTCTACGTCTTACAAGTGAATGTAATTTTAGGGTCTTCAATCTTTCTTCGTAAGGAAGATTTCTAATGCTATGTATTAATTTAGTCATTCTACGCTGAATGTTTTCTAACAATTTATGTCCATTCTGTAATATGGAGACCAGAACTGAGCTGCGTAATCTAGGTGAGGCCTTACTAATGATGTATAAAGCTGTAATATAACCTCTGGACTTCTGTTGCTAACACTTCTTGATATAAATCCCAGTAATCTATTTGCCTTATTACGTACGCTTAGGCATTGCTGTCTTGGTTTAAGGTTGCTGCTTACCATCACCCCCAAGTCCTTCTCGCAATCTGTATGGCTAAGTTCTACGTTATTTAACTTATAAGTGCTTGGGTTATGGACACTCCCGAGCTTCAGAACCTTGCATTTATCTACATTGAACTGCATCTGCCACTTTTCTGACCACGAATTAAGTTTGTCTAAATCTTCCTGAAGTTCTATGACATCTATTTTGAATCAATTATCCTACCTATCTTCGTGTCGTCGGCGAATTTGCTCATATCACTAGTAATTCCCTCATCAAGGTCATTGATATATATTATAAATAACAATGGGCCTAAGACTGATCCTGTGGAACACCACTTGTTACAAGTCCCCATTCGGATTTAACCCCATTTATGCACACTCTCTGCTTCCTATTGGTGAGCCATGACTCGATCCATGACAGCACTTTTCCCCCAATGCCATGAGCTGCCACTTTCTTTAACAGTCTCTGGTGCGGTACTCTATCAAAAGCCTTACTAAAGTCTAAATAAACAATATCGAATTCTTTATCGTGATCAACAGCCTCAAAAGCTTTACTGAAGAAGGTTAATAAATTAGATAGGCAGGAACGGCCCCTCGTGAATCCATGCTGGGTATCATTAATCAAATTATGGTTATCTAGATGGCTTCTAATAATATCAGCTATAATTGACTCTAGTAATTTGCCTACAATTGAGGTCAGGCTTATTGGGCGTAGTTTGACGGTAGTGACTTGTCCCCTGCTTTAAAATAGGAATTACATTAGCCATCTTCCACATATCAGACACTACACCTGTTTGAAGAGATAAATTAAAAATGTTAGATATTGGTTCACAGAGTTCCATTTTGCATTCATAAGAACCCTTGCAAAAAGCTCATCAGGACCCGGCGATTTATTTTGTTTCAGTCGGTCCAGCTGTTTCATAATCATTTCGCTAGTGACTGTGATATTACATAATTTATCTTCTTCTAGGCCTCTGTAAAAATTAATTACTGGGATATTATTAATGTCTTCCTGTGTGAAAACCGAGAGAAAATAATTATTAAAAATAGAGCACATATCATTCTCCTTTCGTAAGATGCCCAAAGTTATTTTTTAAGGGACCTATCTTATCCCTAACTTTTGTTCTATAAACCTGGAAAAAACTTTTGGGTTAGTTTTGAATCCTAGCAACTTTAATTTCATAGTCCCGTTTAGCTTTCTTATTCCTTTTTAACGTCCTCTATGTCAGTATACTGATTTATAAGATGACCCTCACCTCTTTTATGCGCCTATAAATTCCTTTCTTCTGCCCTAAAAGATATTTGAGCCTATTATCATCCATTTTGGGTCATTTCTACTTGATCTAATTCTCTTTATACGATAAATGTTCTTTGGGCAGCCTGTATAGTGTTAAGAAAACTGTCAGTATTGATACCTCTCTTCACCCCAGTCCACAGATGATAAGTGTTCTCTAAGTCCATTATAATCTGCTAGCGAAAATCTGGGACCATTACTGAATTATCCCTACTATCATACATCCAAAGTATGGCTTTTGATAGAGTACCGCACCAGAGACTCTTAAAGAAAGTGGCAGCTCATGGCATTGGGGGAAAAGTGCTGTCATGGATCGAGTCATGGCTCACCAATAGGAAGCAGAGAGTGTGCATAAATGGGGTTAAATCCGAATGGGGACTTGTAACAAGTGGTGTTCCACAGGGATCAGTCTTAGGCCCATTGTTATTTATAATATATATCAATGACCTTGATGAGGGAATTACTAGTGATATGAGCAAATTCGCCGACGACACGAAGATAGGTAGGGTATAATAATATTGGTAGAATTACCGACAATATGTTAAGTAAAAGGACACAAATGCAACTAATGTGACATTTTATTGTGGCAACGTTTCGCTCTCCAGGAGCTTTTTCAAGCCTTTACAAGCGATACATGGACACAGAGGGTATATATATACTCTCCAAGTGAGGTGTAATACTAGTGGTGGTAGTAGTAGTAGTGATATAAGTTGTAGTAGTAGTAGTAATACAATAAGGTAGAACAATCAATTTCCTGGAGTTCACTGGTATCCTCTCAGAATGAATCATACGGCCTATTTTTGTATCATCAGCAAATTTACTCATGTCACTTGCAATTCCTTCATCAAGGTCATTTATGTAATTTATGAACAACAATGGGCCTAAAACTGATCCTTGTGGAACGCCACTAGTGACTAATCCCCATTCAGATTTGACCCCATTAATGGAAACTCTCTGCTTTCTATTGGTAAGCCATGCCTCTATCCATGCTAGAACTTTACCTCCTATACCATGAGCTTCCACCTTTCTTAAGAGTCTCTTGTGAGTACTCTATCGAAGGCCTTACTGAAATCCAAGTAAACTTCTTCGCTTGCCTATTCTTGGGCACCACCTACTTCACATTGGACAAATGTGACACCTCCTACAACTGCTGCACCTCTCCTGTCTACAGTATATAAGCTTCCTCTACGAACATATGTTGTATTCTATTCAAGATTGATGGACTGACAACATCGTCTCAAGATTGATGGACTGACCACCTCACACTCCTCCTGTTCTTCACGATTCTCCTTTGTATGGACTGATGAAGCCACTGTGTGGCGAAACGTTTCCTCAATAAAGATACCCAAGTGTTGAATATGTGTCTTATTTACCCTCGTCGGTTCTCTGAACCATTCATTTACATACTAATAACAAGTAGGGACATCAGTACCCATTCCTGCCCACCTTGCCCACATACCCATACATTCTGCCCACTTTGCCCACATACCCATACATTCCTGCCCACTTCTGCCCACATACTCATACATTCCTGCTCACATACCCATACATTCCTGCCCACCCTTGCCCACATACCCATACATTCTTGACCACTCTTGCCCACATACCCATACATTCCTGCCCACTCTTGCCCACATACCCATACATTCCTGCCCACTTCTGCCCACATACTCATACATTCCTGCTCACATACCCATACATTCCTGCCCACTTCTGCCCACATACCCATACATTCCTGCCCTTCTGCCCACATACCCATACATTCCTGCCCACTTCTGCCCACATACCCATACATTCCTGCCGTCTAACCTGTACCCCCTCCTTCTCCATCTACCCCTCCCTCCTCCCTCCTCCTCCTCCTCCTCCTCCATCTACCCCCTCCTCCTCCATCTACCCCTCCTCCTCCTCCTCCATCTTCCCCTCCTCCTCCATCTTCCCCTCCTCCTCCATCTTCCCCTCCTCCTCCTCCTCCTCCTTCATCCCCCCTACTCCTCCTTCTCCATCTCCCCCCCCCCTCCTCCTACTACTCCCTCCCCCCCCCTTCCCCCCCTTTACTCCACCCCTACCCCCCCCCTTAACAACCCCTCCCCCTTTAACCCCAAAAACCCCCCCTTTCAAAAAAAACCCCCCCCAAAAACCTCTAATTAAACCAAATTTTAACCCCACAAAAAACCCCCCAAATTTTTTTTTTTTTTCCCCCAAAAAAAAAAGTTCATTATAACGAAAGTTGGACCTGATAGGTACCGTAATGGGCCCCAAGATAGGCGCCCCCAAGGGCGAAAAACACACTTTCACACCAAAACCCCCCCCCGGCATACATCATACTAAGAAAAACCCCTGAAGCCAGCAGGCAACATTAGCCTCTAACTCTCGGTTTTAAAAACCCTTTAAATTAGAAGGGTGGTGATATGGCAGGGGGCCCAAAAGGGGCCCGGGGTTCATTTTTACCAAAAATAAGCCTATAATCCTTTTTTTTTTTATAAATTTAAAAACTTTTCAATAACTTTTTTGGGGAAAAAAAAAGGGCGAAACTTTAATTTCTGTACATTTCGCTCGTTTCCCAAGCATAACTCTGCACTGGCTGCCCTAACATGCAAACGCATTTGGGGGGAAAGGGGGGGTCTTATTTAAACTTCAGACCCCGGGGGCCCCAAAAGCCAGCCCCTTTCCCCAAATTTTTAAAAAAAAAATCATTTTTTAGCCCTCACCCCCACACTGAGGTCCGGGGTTTTTTGATCCCGTCGGGGAAACATTAGGACTTGTTTCCGTAAGACACCTGCTGTCTCTGTTCACCTAGCAGTAAGTAGGTACCTGGGTGTTAGTCACCTTACACCTACTGTCACTGTTCCCCTAGCAGTAAGTAGGTACCGGGGTGTTAGTCACCCACCTGCTGTCACTTCCCCCTAGCAGTAAGTGGGGTACCTGGGTGTTAGCCCCCTTACACCTGTTGTCACTGTTCTAGTAGTAGGTCCTGGGTTTGGTTAGTGTTGTGGGTAAATCCTGGGGAAGAGGCCCCTAAGAAAAAAAATAACCCACACTACCTGGTTTCCTGGCTTATTCTGGCTTATCCTAGTTAATAATCCCACAAAAGACCTAAAAAAGAAGACAGAGATAGTTACAGAAGCAGGATAAATGAAGAAAGTCAAGGAGATAAATGTTTTAAAGGGAAACATTAATTAGGTGACGATCAGAGAAACCTGGGGTGAAACCTCGGGATCTATTGACGAGGTTTCACTGGTTCCTTCTTGACACTTGTGGTGTAGATGACTTCCAAAATTAATACACATGTCAACACCTGGGTGTCTATATTGATGACTGAGACACATGTAACACCTGGGTGTCTTTATTGATGACTGAGAAAATGTACCCCAAAACCTGGGTGTCTATTGATGAATAAGACACATGTACAACACCTAGGTGTCTTTATTGATGACTGGGAAAATGTGAAAAACCCGGGTGTCTTTATTGATGAATAAGACACATGTACAACACCTGGGTGTCTTTATTGATGAATAAGACACATGTACAACACCTGGGTTTTCTTTATTGTGACTGAGACACATGTACAACACCTGGGTGTCTTTATTGATGGAAAAAGACACATGTGCAACACCTGGGTGTCTTTATTGATGAATAAGACACATTACAACACCTGGGTGTCTTTATTGATGAATAAGACACATGTACAACACCTGGGTGTCTTTATTGATGACAGAGACACATGTACAACACCTGGGTGTCTTTATTGATGAATAAGACACATGTACAACACCTGGGTGTCTTTATTGATGAAAAGAAAACCAATTTCAACACCTGGGGGTCTTTATTGATGAATAAGACACATGTACCCCCACCGGGGGGTCTTTTTGATGAAAAAAGACACATGGAAAAACCTGGGTGTCTTTATTGATGAATAAGACACATGTAAAACACCTGGGTGTCTTTATTGATGAATAAGACACATGACAACACCCTGGTGTCTTTTTGATGAAAAAGAACCCTGCAACACCTGGGTGTTTTTTTGATGAATAAGACACATGTACAACACCTGGGTGTCTTTATTGATGAATAAGACCATGCAACCCGGGTTTTCTTTATTGATGAATAAGAAAATGTAAAACACCTGGGGGTTGAAACGAGAGTTCTAAAAAACCCTTCTCACCCCCCGGGGATGTGTAAATGAAAAGTTCTCACCCCCCCCGGGGCCATAAATAAGTTATATTGGGCCCCCCGGGGGAACAATAACCCCGACCCCCTTTCCCCCTCCTGCCCCCGTCCTGCTTCCTCTTGTCAAGGACAGGGGGATGGGACCCCGCTGCCTCTGGTTTTTACTGAAAAGCCTACTGTGTGGGCGAAACGTCTCGGAATAAGATACCTAACTGATGCACCTGTGTCTTATACATGGTGGGTGTGGTTTGGGCCTGACTAGCAACCCGTGATGAGTTGGCAACTAGGTTAAGCCGTAGGTGAGTTGGACATGACTAGTTTAAAACCAGTAGGTGAGTTGGACATGATGCTTAAGCCGTAGGTGAGTTGGACATGACTAGCTTAAGCCAGTAGTGGTTGGACATGACTATTAAAACCAGTAGGTGGGGTTTGGGTGACATTAAGCCAGTAGGTGAGTTGGACTGACTCCCCAAACCCGGGAAGGGTTTTGGCCCTTTTAAAAAGCCAGTAGGGGGGTTGGACATAACTTAAGCCAGTGGTGAGTTGGACATGACAAAAAAACCAAAAAGGGGGAGTTGGCCCCGACTAGCTTAAGCCAGTATGAGTTGGGCCTGACAGCTTAAGCCAGTAGGTAAAAATTTGGACTATAGCTTAAGCCAGTAGGTGAGTTGGACAACTCTTAAGCCTTTGGGTTGAGTTGGACTGTAGCAAGCCAGTTGAGTTGGACCGGGCCCCCAACCGTGGGTTTTTGGACCTGACAGCTTAAGCCATTTGTGAGTTGGACCTGACTAGCTTCCCCCAGTAGGTGAGTTGGACCTCAGCTTAAGCCGTAGGTGATTGGACCTACTAGCTTAAGCCGTGGTAGTTGGCCCTGACTAGCTTAATTTTAGGTGATTGGCCCTGACAGCTTGCCAGTGGTGAGTTGGACCTGAGGGAAAAGCCAGTGGGGGGAAATTGCCCTGACAATTTAAAAGCCAGGGGTGATTGGACATAAGCTTAACCAGTAGGTGAGTTACGGGAAAAGCTTACACCCCAGAGGTGTTTTTTAAACCTGATTTGTTTAAAAGCCAGTAAAAAATTTGGGGACATGACTAGCAGGTCGAAAGGACTTGGGGGTGATGGTAAGCAGCAACCTTAAAAAGACAGCAATGCCAAGCGACGAAAAAGGAAAAGATTGGGGGATTTTTTAAAGAAGTGTTAGCAACAGAAGCCCAAAGAGGAATTTTCAGCTTTTTTTCCCATTGGGGAAAAGGCCTCACCTATTTCCAGTCCAGTTCTGGCTCCTTTAAGAATGGACATAAATTCGTTAAAAAACCCATTCAGCTAGAATCCCCAAAAATTTCATCATTAGAAATTTTCCTTGAAAAAAGATTGAAGACCAAAAATTACATTCTTTTAAGACTAGAAGAGGGAGACATGATCGAGGTATAAAAAGGGGAAAAATGGGTATTAACAAGGGGATATAAAAAAGGTCTTGGGGAATCTCCCAGAGCCCCAATTGGTTTCAAGTTGGGATAATTTTAAATTTAGAAAGGTTTATGGGAAAAGTTTTGGGTTTTGGGAAAAATAGGGTATTTGTAGGGGAAAACAGCTGCCTAGTGGGGGTTATTGAAGCTGGCCTTGGGTATTTTAAAATTTGGGTTGGATAAATTCATGAGTGGGGGGGTTTTGGATTTGGTGGGACTCCGCTGAGTGGGTAAATTGAAAAACTTATTTTTGGGGGAGCATTAAAATTTGGTTGAAAAATATTCGAGGGGGAGGGAAAATTTGAAGGCCTCCCAGAAATGGGAACACCTGCTAGTTTTCCTCCTTTTTAAAAGTTCTTATGTTTTATGATTTTGGGCCTGCCTAGCCTGAACCAGTAGGCCTCCTGCAGTGCTTTTTCTTAGATCTTAAGGAAAAGGAATAAAGGGTTTTACACTGCTCCAGCCATGGAAAATTTATAAGGCCGGTACTTGACTCTTTTGTGAACATTCACATAAAGTGAGAGAGAGTGAAAAACTTGTCTCAGTGACGCCCCAGTGTCGTAAGTCTGTTGATGTTGCTCTGTGACCCAGGGGACGAAAGAGAGAGAGAGAGAGAGAGAGAGAGAGAGAGAGAGAGAGAGAGAGAGACAGACAGACAGACAGACAGACAGACAGACAGACAGACAGAGGGGAAAAAAGGGAAAAGCCCTCACCTAAATATGGTGTGGATGTGAGAGGGGCTAGCACATGATAAGAACATAGAAGGAACACTGCAGGAGGCCTACCCGGCCCATTGGCCTTTGGCAGGTCCCAAATCACCTACTGGCCCAAAGGAAAACAGGTCCAATTTTTCCCACTGGCCCATGCTAGGCAGGTCCCCAGGGGCAAACCCACTGGCCCATGCTAGGCAGGTCCAAATTACCTACTGGCCCCTGCTAGGCAGATCCCCCAAGGGGGCACCCCACTGGTCCTTTAGGCCCCGGGCCAAGTCACCTACTGGCCCCCCTGTTAGGCAGGTCCAAGTTACCTTTTCTGGTTTTCCCTGTTAGGCAGGTCCAAGTTCCTACTGGTCCATGCTAAGCAGGTCCAAGTTACCTACTGGCCCATGCTGGCAGGTCCTAGTCACCTACTGGCCCATGCTAGGCAGGTCCAAAGGAGTGGATCTTCTATTGCCCCGTGAAGAGACAGAACCAGGAGCTATGAATCGCCCTGCAACCACATTTAAGTTAGTAAAACACACACACGCTAGATCATAGACGTAAAACAGAGGTCAGTACACCTGTGTTTTCCACAGGTGTTCTTCCCCAAAGCATCTATAACACCTGGCAGTACAAAACACTTTGGGAAAGACCTGGGTGAGGAGAGAGGGAGAGTAGAAAGGAAAACGGGGGGGGGAGAGAGGGAGAGAGGGAGATAGAAAGGAGAATCGGGGGGGAGAGAGGGAGAGGGGGAGTAGGGGAAAAGGGGAATCGGGGAGGGGGGGGGGGAGAGGGAGAGTAGAAAGGAGAGTCGGGGAGGGGAAGAGAGAATGGAGATAAGGTAAATATTTACCTAATTTAACCTAACAACCTAGATTAACATAACGTAACATAACCTAACATAAACGTAACCTAACATAACGTAACCTAACCAAATCTAACATAATATCCCAACCTAACATAAACTTAACCTAAAAAAGTAACCTTACCAAATCTAACAAAACTAACCTAAACTAACAAAAAGTAACCTAACATAACGTAACCTTACCAAACCTAACCTAATCTAACCTAACCTAACATAAAAAATTTAAACCCCAATTTTTGGGGGAAAATTTTGGGAAAATAATTTTAAGATACATATAAATAAATAATGTAGATTTTAATACTACTGATTGGAAAAGGATTTAGGAGTTCTGGTTAGCAGTAATCTAAAACCAAGAAAACGTGTAAGTGTTCGCAATAAAGCAAACAGAATCCTTTGGGTTCATATCCAAAAAAAATAATAGGAGTCCTCAGGTTGTTCTTCAACTCTATATATCACCCTTTGGGTTTGGCCTCATCTAGATTATGCTGCACAATTTTTTGGGCCCGTATTTCAGAATGGATATAAATGCTCTGGAAAAAAGTACAAGGAGGATGACTAAGTTGATTCCATGTATCGAAATCTTCCCTATGAGGATAGACTTGGGGCCCCCGAATCTGCACTCTCCCAGAAAGACGTAGAATTAGGGGGATATGATTGAGGTGATAAATGGAAAACAGGAATAAAAAAAGGTGATGTAAATGCGTCAAAAAAAATCTATATTGACAGGACTCGCAGCAATGGCTTTAAGTTGGATAAATTCAGATTCAGGAAGGATAAGGGGGAAAACTTTGGGGTTTTGGGAATAGAGTTGTCGATGAGTGGAACAAACTCCCAAAATCAAATTATAGAGGTAAAACGTTGTGTAGTTTTAAAATAGGCTAGATAAATTTTGAGTGGGTGCGGGTGGGGGGGTTTGGCCTGACTGTTTGTGCTCTGGGTCGATCCCCTGCTCCTTCCTTAAGTGGTTTTTAAACCCGACCTGGCGGGTCGGGGCATTGGCTTGCCGGTGGGAAACTTGGCCCCCCCCTCGCATGGGCCAGAGGCCTGCTGCAGTGCCTTTTTTCATGTTCTTATGTTCTTTTATTAATTAGGTATAACTTTGTTTTGACAGCTCAAGCCCCCCGCCCCCGGGCTGTAATTTTTGAATGGACGCGCCCTGCTGATAAATTATCGTCATTTTACGGGTAATTCTATTGAGACCTCACTGCTACCTGTGTTTGGGCTACGCCCCACATCAATATCTACTCGACTGACTAACGTCGAAAGGACGATTGCCCCCAGATCGTGGGTTCACCCCCGCCCGTGGTTTTTTTTAATTCTACTCGTGCAGCGAACAGGTCTAATATATGTTTTGATATGACTTACCTGGGTGTTTTATGGTCCCCATAAAATATGACACCAGCAACAATGGTTTTTTTTAAAAAAAGTGGAATGAATTCATTTCCCCTTGAACGACGTTGAAGGGTTTGGGCGGGAAATTTTTCCCCTTGGCCCACTAGTGTTCTTGTTCACTTAGAATGGTCATAAGACTGCATTGCCATCATTTGTTCACAAAAAAAGTGACAGGGTCACCGTTTGTATGCCCGTAATTATTCTTTTTCCACAAAGACTGACAATGCTAATTTGAGACAAAGGGGATGCCCCAATTCCCCCCATGTATCAGAAATCTTCCCTATGAGGATAGACTTAGGGCCCTGAATCTGCACTTTTGAAAGGCGAAAAATTTTGGGGGGGATATGATTATAAAAAAATGGAAAACAGGAATAAATAAAGGTGATGTAAATAGCGTGCTGAAAATATCTTGTATTGACAGGACTCGAAGCAATGGTTTTAAGTTGGATAAATTCAGTTTCGGGAAGGATTGGAAAAAGCATTGGTTTGGTAATAGAGTTGTCGATGAGTGGAACAAACCCCCGATCAGTTATAGGGGCTAAAACGTTGTTTTTTTTTAAAAAAATAGGCTAGATAAATAATGAGTGGGTGCGGTGGGTGTGAGTTGGACCTGACTAGTTTGTGCTACTAGGTCAGATCCCGTGCTCCTTCCTTAAGTGAATGTAACCTGACCTGGCTGGGTCGGGGCATTGGCTTAAGCCGCTGGGAGACTTGGACTTGCCTCGCATGGGCCAGT
Source organism: Cherax destructor (assembly GCA_009830355.1). Lineage (NCBI taxonomy): Eukaryota > Metazoa > Arthropoda > Malacostraca > Decapoda > Parastacidae > Cherax > Cherax destructor. The sequence goes on along the minus strand of WNWK01007968.1, from coordinate 7,454 downwards.
AGGCCTGCTGCAGTGTTCCTTCTTATGTTCTTATGATTTTCCCGACCCACGAATACGGCCATGAATGTGTCCATGCCCTATGTGGCGTGGCCTTGACAGGTCGCTCTGTCACATCGTCACCAGTCAATTCCCACCCACAATCCCCCTGTTACAGCCTCCCACCTTCTACAGCTCTGGGACTAAAGGCAATCAAGGCATGCAGATTCCTTGGGGAAAAAGGGGCACGGGTTTGGGGGAGTATAATGCCACTAGCTGTATTTGGGGAAGAGGCATAATATATTCAAATTTTTTTTAGTCTTGGAAAAATCTTCCTCAGTCGTATGTTGCACATTTCCCGTAAGGGAGCAAGAGGTCTTGCCCATGGCCCAGTCTAACACGAGGATCTTGTGGCCATTCTGCTTAGAAAAGGGAACATGTGCTAAGATATTTTGGATGTTTCTGGTAGGCTTAAATTAAGCCCGTATTTAGGGAACGAAAGAGGTTATAACCCCCAGGCCCACACCTGCTCTCCCCCGAGAGAACGTAGAGAGGGGCTTGGTCCCTTGAAAAAAGGTCCCCGCCCCCCCAAAAAGGGGTCGTCGCCCCACAGAGAGGGGGGCGTCGCCCCCCAGAAGTCGTCGTCCATTGTGGGGGAAAATTTTCCACAGTTAAAAACCAACCAACCTAACCAACCAACCTAACCTAACCTAACCTAAAACCCAACCTAAAAACCCAACCTAACCTAACCAAACCCAAACCCAAACCAACCTAACCAAACCTAAACCCAACCTAACCTAACCTAAACCAACCTAACCAACCTAACCTAACGTCGTAAATAAACCCCCTAACCCCCCCCAACCTAACCTAAACCTAACCAACCCCCCCTAACCCAACCTAAACCCAACCTAACCTAACCTAACCTAACCCAAACCTAACCTAAACCTAACCTAAACCCAAAACCCAACCCAACCTAACCCCGACCCCGGGGGGGATATATTATTATATACACATGGAAAATTCTCGAGGGGTTAGTACCAAACTTGCACACGAGTGTCACTCCCCCGAAAGCAAAAGACTCGGCAGGCGATGTAACTCCCCCCAAAGAAGAGCAGGGGGGGCCACTAGCACGTTGAGGGACAACACAATAAGTGTGAGGGCCCCCAAAAATTTTTCAACTGCCTCCCAGCCCCTCGGGGATTACCAACAAACCCTGGCTGTCTTCAAGCAGGCACTGGACAGGCACCTAAAGTGGGGCCTGACCAGCCAGGCTGTGGTTCGTACGTTGGACTCGTGGGCCGGGGAAAAAGCCTGGTTGATCGGGCCCGGCCCCCAAAATGAGGCCTGGTCAGGGCCGGGGGCCCCGGGGGCTTGACCCGGGGAAATTTTCTCAGGAAAAATCCAGGTAACTAACCTAACCTAACCTAACCAAAACCCCCTAACCTAAAAAGAAGGAGTAAATTAATTTAACCGTGTAAAAGGACTTTCCCTTTGACATTAAGGGGGTGGTGGTAGTCTGGGGGTGATGATTCATGGGGGGGGGAAATGTGGGTCTGTGGGGGGTGGGGGAAGGGGAAGGTTACTGGGGAGGGGAGGTAGGGGAGATATAGGGAAGGTGGGTAGGGGTTGTGGGGGCTGGGAGGTGTCAGTTACCAACCCTGTCTGGGATCCCGGTGGGGGGGAAAGCTGGGTAGGGGGATGGGGTATGGGGGTGGAAGGAAGGGAGGGAGGGTGATGGGAACGAAGAGGAGGGAAAGGGGGAGGAGGAGGAAAAATATCAGATAAGGGAAGAGGAGGACACATAGACCAAAACCTAGTAGTAACCGGGGGGGGGGCCAGGGGCTATGATTCGACCTTTGAACCATAATTGGGAGTACATAAGGTCAGTACCGCCAGTCGGGCTGTGGTTCGTACGTTGGTTTTCGTGCTACCAGAAGTAACAACCTGGTTATGGTCCGATTAACCACCAGGCCTGGTCATGGGCAGGGCCGAGGGGGGGTTGACCCCGCTAGGGTGAGGGACGATTCCTCAAACTCCTCATCATCTCCCCCCCTTCTCTACAGTGGACTGAAGAAGCCACTGACTGGCGGAAGGTTACCACAATAAATATTCCCAAAAAATTGCCGGTGACCCATTTATCAAGTGTCTGGACAATAAACCCGTGATGAAATGGCCAGTGGCTTTTCAGTCCCAAAACAGAGAAGAAAGGGGAAGTTTGAGGTAATCAGTCCCTCATTCTGGAGTCGATGTAATCAGTCTATCGTCTTGGGGAAAAATTCAGCAAAAAGGGAAATTCCCAATAGGCCCTGGTTGTTTTCCCAAGACCCTTTGTCTTCAAGACACCGGTCTTCAAGACCCCTGGTTGTCTTCAAGACCCCTTTGGTTGTTTTCCCAAGCCCCCTGGTTGTCTTCAAGACCCTGGTTGTTTCAAGCCCCCTTTTTCCTTCAAGACACCTGGTTGTCTTCAAGACCCTGGTTTGGCCCTTCCTTAACCCCCCGGGTTTTTCTCAAAACCCCTGGTTGTCTTAAAGGCCCCCTTTTTTGGTTTGCCTTTAAGCCCTTTTTTTGTGTTGTCTTCAAGCCCCCTGGTTGTCTTAAGCCCCTTTTGGTTTGTCTTCAAGACACCTGGTTTTTTGTTTCCCAAGACACCTGGTTGCCCCCCGGGCCCAAAACCCTGGTTGTTTTAAAAAGGGAAACCCCTGGTTCCCTTTTCCCCAAAGCCCCCTTTTTTGGTTTGTCTTCAAAATTTTTCCCCTGGTTGTCTTAAACCCCAACCCGGGTTCCCTTTTAAGACCCCAAAAAGGTTGTCTTCAAGACCCCGGTTGTCTTCAAGCCCCCTGGTTGTCTTCAAGCCCCCTGGTTGTCTTCAAGCCCACTTCCCCCTTTTTCTTCAAGACCCTGTTTGCCTTAAAGCCCCCTGGTTTTTCTTCAAGGGGAGCTGGACAGATACCAAAAGTCAGTGCTGGATCAGCCGGGCTGTGGTTCGTACGTTGGACTACGCCCTTCCAGCAGAAAAGCCGGGTTGATCAGGCCCCTGCCCATCAGGAGGCCGGGTCGTGGCCCGGGGCCGGGGGGGCGTTGATCCCAGAATGGCCCCCAGGAAAAGCCCCAGGAGACCCCGGGTCCCGGGTAGACCCCAGGTAGACCCCAGGTAGCCCCCAGGTGACTCCAGGTAGACCCGGGTAGACCCCAGGTAGACCCCAGGTAGACCCCAGGTAGCCCCCAGGTAACCCCGGTGCATATGATCAGGGAAGTGACTTACATACAGTTGACAGGTGAGTTGAAGCTTAGGGGCGCACCAGGGGAAAACCCACTAGTGTAAGAGGTCTGCCCTTTTGGGTTAAGTACGTTGATTTAGAAGGTACACATAAGTACACTTATCAAAAATTTGTAAATTACCCACCAGGATCCCCAAAGGGTCAGTAAAGTGACTTATTTCCCTTGGGCGTCCAAAAACTTTTTTCCATTGGTGTCCCAGAACTTATTTCCATTGTGTCCCCGAAATTATTTCCATTGGTGTCCCCGAACTTATTTCCATTGGGGGGCCTTTAAATTTAGAAATCTGAGTAAAGTCTCCAAGACGTTGCTGAGTCCCAAAAGTGTCACATAAATGTGAACATTTTGAGACTTGTCTAACCTCGTTCCAAAAACTTGGACCTGCCTCGCATGGGCCGTAGGTATTGGACCGGGTAACATGGGGTGGGGGACTTTGGACCTGCCCAAATCGGGCCCGTAGGCCCCTGAGGGAAACTTATTTTTTAGAGCACTACAAAGCCATATTAAATGGTTTCCCGCCCTAGCACCAACAACGTGGTTGACCCGGCTGTCAACACAGAGCAAGACAAAAAAAAGGGGAGCAGGGGTATATTTTTTTTAATCACATGGGGCCCCTAACCTGGGAAAAAAACATTCCCGTCGTTCAATCAATCACTGTTTTGCGAAGTGTGCTGACATAGTTCAGATGACTCTCTGTGTTGCCCTCCTCATTCCTTCAGAGACAGGCACTGTCTTTACCCCGAATGTAAATCCCCACTACCCTTAATACAGGCACTGTTCCCACCACCAGGACTGTAAATCCCCTCACCCTTCAGAGTACAGATACTGTACTTCCCACTTTAAAGCCCGAAACACCCCTGCCTCAGCCCCAGGCCCAGACTCGTTGAACTCGTGTTCATTAAGTACTGCAAGAAACCCCTCTCCCGGCCAGTTGACTTGGCCCGCCAACATGCCAAAGGGCCCCCTGCAGTGCTTTTTTATGTTCTTAAAAACACAAGGCCATATTAAATGGGTTTACCAGCCATAGCACCAACAACGTGGGTTTACCTGGGTGTCAACAGATCCAAGGCAGCAGGAGTACTATTATTTTTAACCACAAGGCTGTCTCAACCTGGGTGAAAAAACACATTCACCGTCGTTCAATCAATCACTGTTTTGCAAGAATTGCTGACATAGTTCAGATGACTCTCTGTGTTGTAACATCCCACCATCCTTCAGAGCGGGCACTGTACTTCCCACCCCCGGACTGAACATCCTCCTCATCCTTCAGAGTACAGGATTTACTTCCCACCACCGGGACTGTAACACCCTCATCATCCTTCAGAGTACAGGCACTGTACTTCCCACCCCAGGAATGTAATTTCTCCTCCCCCTTCGATACGGGCACTGTATTTCCCCACCCCCAGGACTGTAAATCCCCCTCCCCCTTCAGGTACAGATACTGTACTTCCCATTTTGAAAAGCCATCGACAACTGCCCATGCACTCAGCCTCGGGCCCCAGACTCGTTGAACTCTGTGTTCATTAATAACTGCAAGCCTCTACGGGCCTAAGTATACTATGGAAGACTTGACACAGGTGAGACCAAAAGTCAAAAAAACAACGGATATAGTCCCTCTCCAAAAGGTGGCAGCAAAGCAGAGCTAAAAACTATAGACTAGCTTTAAGTCCCCTATCAAAAAATCTTTGAAAAGTTCAAAAAGCTGCGCTGCAGCACACAACAGCGCAGCAGCAGCAGCAACAGCAGCAGCAGCAGCAGCAGCAGCGCAGCAGCAGCAGCAGCACAGCACAACCCAGGGCAACATGGGTTCAGAGCAGGTCGCTCCTGCCTCTCCCCAAATGCTAGGCCACTATGATAGGGTTTTGATGCTCTGGGAAAAAAAACGAATGCTGAGATATAAAAGATTTTCAAAGCCTTTGACAAGGTTATCATGGTGTAATAGCACACAAAATGGGGTAAAAAGGGGTAACCAAAGTAGGCAGATGGTACCTTTGATATCCTTTTGGGGTTTTCGAGATTCTTCGGCCCCCCCATGGGCCAGGCTCGTCGGTGCTTTGGTCAACCCGGCTGTTGCTGCTGGGGGCCCGTGCCCCACAATTTCCCTCCCGCCGGTTTATCTGGGACCCCATGAAGATACTTGTCCAGTTTCCCTTAAAGGCTTCTACACTGGTTCAGCGATGTTTCGGATATCTTCTGGTAAGATTTAAATAGTCGGGACCCGGATTTTAATACAGTGCTCCGTATTGTCCCCCCGCACCCTGCCCTTACTGGGTTTATTTTACACTTTCTCCCCATATCTCTCACCCCAGTATTTTTTCCCAACCAATCGAACAAAAAGGGTAGTGGTAAACAGATTTAAATCGGATGCTCCCTAGTAAGAGCTCTGTCCCACAAGGCACAGTACTCGCACCTATCCTGTTCCTCATTCTCATATCAGACATAGACAGAGATGTAAACCATAGCACTGTATCATCCTTTGCAGATGATACTAGGATCTCATGAGGTGTCATCCATTGAGGACACGGTAAATCTCAAGAAGATATAAACCAAGTTTTCCAATGGCAACAGAGAGCAATATGATGTTCAATGAAGACAAATTCCAACTACTCCGTTATGGAAAACTGGAGGAAATAATAACTCAGGACTGAGTATATACAAACTCTAATCACACAATAGAGCGGAAGAAGCTCAATGTGAAGGACCTGGGTGTGTAATGTCAGAGGATCTCACCTTCAAGGACCACGAACAATTGCCACTATCACATCTGGGGGGAAACTGATAGGAGGGATAATGAGAAATTCAAGAAAAGGTGCCAAAATTATGACCCTTTTTTAAATCCTTGTTCTCTCTATGAATCTGTGAAATTAACACCCCCATTAAGGCGGGTGAAATTCCAAAAAAATGTACAGAGAATTTACTGCACGTATAAGTTCCATCAAACCCCTTTAACTACGGAAACCCCTGGAAGCATAAACATATTCACTGGGGCCAGGCGAGAGATATATCAAAATTACACCTGGAAGATTCGGGAGGACTGGTCCCTAATATGCACACAAAATCACCCCCCATCAACAAAAGACTTGGGGGGTGCAACGTCCCCCATAAAAAGGGGGGCCCACTGGTACACAAAGGGAAAAACAAATAAGTCCCCGGGGCCCAAGATTTTCAACAGTCCCCACCAACCAAGAGGCATTACCAGTAGACCTCGGGTTGTTTCAAGGTGGACAGTTTTAAAGTCGGTCCCTGATCACCCGGGCTGTTGTTCGTACTTTGGGACCCCACCAGCAGTAACACCTCGTTGATCTCCCCTGACCCACCGGGGGGCCTGGCTAGACCGGGCCGCGGGGATCGACCCCGGAATGCCCTCCAGGGAAATCAGGTAGGTAACCTCCACCAGCAAGGCAGCAGCAGTAGTAGTAGTTTTGGGTAAAGAGGCTGAATTTAACCCCAAAGGTAAAATTCCTTCACCCGCATTACAAATCGACGGAACGGGGGACTTCCCAGCGTTGGTTTTCGTCAGTGGGGGGGATTGGCGCCAGCAAGGTGAATTTTCAGCCCTTTTCCCGAGACTCAGTGGTTGTGGGCTTGCGATGTTTTGTCACATGATAAAATTCCATGCAGGAAGGTCATTCTGAGGCCATGGTGATGGGGGGCTGTTTTGGATGTAGGGCCCCATAAGGGTTTTTGTTTAGATTTTAAGATTTGTGAATCTGAGCTAAGTTTGTCACTGACAACCTGCTTTAAACCCCAATTTTAAAAACTAACAAATTACTCTAAAATAGCCAACTAGCATAAATTGATACTTTTAACCCAACCCCCAATTTATTAAAAACCGAAATCCCGCCTCCCTCCTCCTCTGCAAACAACCCCCCCACCCAAAAACAGTCTTGGTACCATATTCCCCATTATTCCCCCATTGTCTCCATGGACAAAATTTTTTGTTAAACACACTCCCCAATTTTCCTTACCCTTTCTTTTACTGTGGGACACACCCCTACATCCACTTCCCTTCTTTCCTCTGTACTTTCCCCTGTACTTTCCTCTGTACTTTCCTCTGTACTTTTCCCCTGTACTTTCCCCCGTACTTTCCCTTACTCTTCCTTCCTTAAAATCTGATAATTATTCTTTTCATTTTTCTCTGTTTCCTCTCCCCTCTTCTTCCCTCTCTTCTCTCTCTCTCTCTCTCTCTTTCTCTCTCTCCC
>WNWK01007967.1:0-88675 GCA_009830355.1 Cherax destructor | reverse complement strand
TGAATTGTTCCTACTATGTAGTCCCTTTCGCCCATTCCATCCATTCCTTCCACTTCCTCAAATCCCCACCTGTTCTTAATGCGCAGTGCAACTACTCCCCCCCACCCCTCTGCTCCCTCTATCTTTCCTGAGGATTTGATATCCGGGTGGAAAGATTGCATCTGTTATCATCCTGGTGAGTTTCGTTTCTGTGAGTACTATTATGTCTGGGGATGTCTCCTTTATTCTCTCATGCCACTCCTCACATTTATTTGTTATACCATCTGCATTTGTATACCAAACCTTCAACTTCTTTTCTAAAACCGTAGTCTGGGGGGTACGTTGGGGTTGGGAAAGTGGGAGATCTGATGGGGAACTATGGGTGGTTGGTGTGAAGGTGGAGTTTGTAATGAAGTGGGTGGAATCATTAGGTATGGCATGTGTGTTTTGGGTTAGATTGTTCGGTTGCATTGGGGTTGTCCAGGTTGGGGGACATCTGAAGGTGGTTGTATTAGAGCTTCCTCTTAAGTCTGTGTGTGTGTATGTGTGTGTGTACACTCACCTATTTGCACTCACCTATTTGTGGTTGCTGGGGTCGAGTTATAGCCCCTGGCCCTGCCAAAAGTGTGAGTGAGTGTGTGTGTGTGTGTGTGTGTACTCACCTAGTTGTACTCACCTAGTTGTGGTTGCAGGGGTCGATTCATAGCTCCTGGCCACGCCTCTTCACTGGCCGCTACTGGGTCACTCTCCCTGCTCCATGAGCTTTATCATACCTCTCCTTAAAGCTATGTATGGAACCTGCCTCCACTACATCGCTTCCCAAGCTATTCCACTTCCCGACCACTCTATGACTGAAGAAATACTTCCTAATATCCCTGTGATTCATTTGAGTCTTCAACTTCCAACTGTGTCCCCTTGTTGCTGTGGCCCATCTCTGGAACATTGTGTGTGTGTGTGTGTGTGTGTGTGTGTTGTGCTCGGTATTATCCTCACCCCAAGATCCTTTTCCTTGTGTGAAGTTTGCAGTCTTTGACAATCTAGTCTGTACTCTGTCTGCGGTCTTCTTTGTCTTTCCCCGATTTTCATGACTTTGCACTTGGTGGGGTTAAACTCTAAAAGCCAGTTGCAGGACCAGGCTTGTAGCCTGGTAATGCAACTGGTCCTGGTCCTGCTCCTTTGTAGTTCTGCCTGATCCTCATTAGCTCCTCATTAGCTTCACATCGTCTGCAAACTAGGACACTTCTGAGTCTTTCCCTTCCGTCATGTCATTCACATACACCAGAAACAGCACCAGTCCTAGGACCGACCCCTGTGGAACCCCGCTTGTCACAAGCACCCAGTCTGACACCTCTTCGCATACCATGACTCGCTGTTGCCTTCCTGTCAGTTATTCTCTAACCCACTTCAGAGCCTTCCTTGTTATACCTGCCGGGTCCTCTAACTTTTGCACTTATCTTGTGTCAAAAGCCTTCTTTCAGTCCAAGAAAATGCAATGTACCCACCCTTCTTTCTCTTACCTTACAACCATCACCTTATCATAAAACTCCAGTAGGTTTGCGACACAGGATTTTCCTTCCGTGAAACAGTGCTGGTTGTCTTGAATAAGCTCTTTCCTTTCTAGGTGCTTCTCCACTCTTCTCCTGATAATCTTCTCCATGACTTTGCATACAATACATGTCAGTGAAACTGGTCTGTAGTTTAATGTTGTGTGTCTGTCTCCTTTTTTAAAAATTGGAGCTAAATTTGCTGTCTTCCATACCTCAGGTAGTCGCCCTGTTTCAATAGATGTGTTGAATAATGTTGTTTGAAGTACACAGAGAGCCTCTGCTCCCTCTCTCAGGAGCCCACGGAGAGATGTTATCGGACCCCATCGTCTTTGAGATATCTAGTTCGCTTAGCAGCCTCTTCACCTCTTCGGTTGTGTATTTCGTGTCAAGCACTTGTTAGTGTACCCCACTTCTCCATATTTCCGTAGTCCTGTCTGTCTCCACTGTGAACACTTCTCTGAATTTCATGTTAACCTCCTCCTTCCTTCCTCAGTCTGATTACATGGTCTTTGACGGTTGTTTTTCCTTCCTGATATGACTGAACAACAGCTTCGGGTCAGACTTGGCTTTCGCTGCTATGTGTGTGTACTCACTTATTTGTACACACTTATTTGTGGTTGCAGGGGTCGAGACTCAGCCCCTGGCCTCTTCACTGACCGCAACTAGGTCCTCTCTCTCCCTGCTCCATGTGCTTTATCATACCTCGTCTTAAAGCTATGTATGGTTCCTCCCTCCACTACCTCACTTGCCAGACTGTTCCACTTCCTGACAACTCTGTGACTGAAGAAATACTTCCTAACATCCTTTTGACTCATCTGAGTCTTCAACTTCTAATTGTGACCCCTTATGTCTGTGTCCCATCTCCGGAACATCCTGTCTCTGGCCACCTTATCTTTTCCTCGCAGTATTTTGTATGTCCTTATTATGTCTCCCCTAACCCTCCTGTTCTCTAGTGTCAGGCCGATTTCCCTTAACCTTTCTTCGTAGGACATTCTCCTTAGCTCTGGAACTAGCCTTGTCGCAAACCTTTGCACTTTCTCTAATTTCCTGAATTGCCTGACCAGGTGTGGGTTCCAGACTGGTGCTGCATACTCCAGTATGGGCCTGACGTACACGGTGAACAGTGTCTTGAATGATTAATTATTGAGGTATCGGAACGCTATTCTCAGGTTAGCCAGGCGCCCATATGCTGCAACAGTTATCTGGTTGATGTGTGCTTCCGGAGACGTGCTCGGTATTATACTCACCCCAAGATCTTTCTCCTTGGGTGAGGTTTGCAGTCTTTGGTCACCTAGCCCATACTCAGTCTGCGGTCTTCTTTGCCCTTCCCCGATCTTCAAAACTTTGCATTTGGCGGGGTTAAATTCGAGTAGCCAGTTGCTGGACCACGTGTCCAGCCTGTCCAGGTCACTTTGTAGTCCTGCCTGATCTTCATCTGATTTTATTCTTCTCATTAACTTCATATCGTCTGCAAACAGGGACACTTCGGAGTCTATCCCTTCCGGCATGTCATTCACATATACCAAGAACAGCACTGGTCCTAGGACTGACCCCTGTGGAACCCCGCTCGTCACAGGCGCCCATTGTGATACCTCATCTCGTACCATGACTCGTTGTTGCCTCCCTGTCAGATATTCTCTGATCCATTGCAGTGCCCCTCCTGTTATACGTGCCTGATCCTCTAGCTTCTGCACTAATCTCCTGTGTGAAACTGTGTCGAAGGCCTTCTTGCAGTCCAAGAAGAAGCAGTCAACCCACCCCTCTCTCTCGTGTCTTACTTCTGTTACCTTGTCATAAAACTCCAGAAAGTGTGTGACACAGGATTTGCCTTCCATGAATCCGTGCTGGTTGTCGTTTATAATCTTGTTCCGTTCCAGGTGCTCTACCACTCTCCTTTTGATAATATTTTCCATGACTTTGCACACTATACACGTCAGTGACACTGGTCTATAGTTTAGTGCCTCATTTCTGTCTCCTTTCTTAAAAATGGGAACAACATTTGCCGTGTTAAATACCTCAGGTAGTTGCCCAGTTTCTAGGGATGTGTTAAAGATTGTGATTAGTTTCACACACAGAATCTCTGTTCCCTCTCTATGGACCCACGGAGAGATGTTGTCCAGCCCCACCGCCTTTGAGGTATCAAGGTCACTTAGCAGCTTCTTCACCTCCTCCTCAGTTGTGTGAATGTCATTCAACACTTGTTGGTATATTCCTTGTTGGTGTTCCGCTTTGTTCTGTCTTCCCAAAATCCTTCCTGTCTCCACTGTAAATTCCTCCTTAAATCTCATGTTGAGCTCCTCACATAACTTTTGATCGTTTCTTGTGAGTTCGCCACATTCTTTCCTCAGCCTGATCACTTGGTCTTTGACTGTTGTCTTCCTCCTAATGTGGCTATACAGCAGTTTCGGGTCAGAATTGACTCTCGATGCTATGTCTTTTTCGTACTTGTCGCTGGGCCTCCCTCCTTATCTGTGTATACTCGTTTCTGGCTCTTCGACTAATCTTATTTTCCTGGGTGCTTTGCCTTCTGTACTTTTTCCATTCTCTAGTGCCCTTAGTTTTTGCCTTCCTACACCTTCGGGTAAACAAAGGGCTCGTTTTGGTCTTCGCATTATTTCTTTTGCCCTTGGGAACCAACCTTTCCTCTGTCTTCTTGCATTTTGTTGTTAAGTATTCCATCATTTCGTTTACTGACTTTCCTACCAATTCTCTGTCCCACTGAATCTCCTGCAGGAAGTTCCTCATACCTGTGTAGTTCCCCCTTTTATAGTTTGGCTTTTCCCATTCAACTCCTGTTACCCTCTTAATTTGTAACGTGATCACTAGCTCCAAGGGGCTTCTCATATGTGATGTCCTCAATGTCTGAACTGCTCAGGATGAACACGAGGTCCAGTCTTGCTGGTTCGTCCTCCCCTCTCTCTCTGGTAGTGTCCCTGACATGTTGATGCATAAGCCATACCACGGGTGGGGTTCGAACCCGCGGTCAGAGTGTCTCAAAACTCCAGACCGTCGCGTTAGCCACTGGGCCAGCTAACTTCAATAAGATTCATCCAACTAGGTATATTTCTACACCATAGGAAGGTTAACATAGGCACCACTGTGTCCACAAATGCATGATTTTACAGACGAATCTCCCGCTAGTATGGCCGTGACGAACTCTAGCTCAAGTCCCCCTCAAAACCGACAAAATGACTCACGAAATCGTAATGACACGATTGCAAACAAACCATACCACGGGTGGCGTTCGAACCCGCGGTCAGAATCTCAAAACTCCAGACCGTCGCATAAGCCACTGGGCCAGTGGTGTGTGTGTGGTGTGTGTGTGATGTGTGTGCACTCACCTTGTTGTGCTCACCTAGTTGGGGTTGCAGGGGTCGAGTCATAGCTCCTGGCCCCGCCTCTTCACTGGCCTCTACTGGGTCACTCTCCCTGCGCTATGAGCTTTATCATATCTCTTCTTAAAGCTATGAATGGATCCTGCCTCCACTACATCGCTTCCCAAACTATTCCATTTCTGACCGCTCTGTGACTGAAGAAATACTTCCTAACATCCCTGTGAGTCATCTGAGTCTTCAACTTCCAACTGTGTTTCCTTGTTGCTGTGTCCCATCTCTGGAACATTCTGTCTCTGTCCACCTTGTCAATTCCTCTCAGAATTTTATATGTCGTTATCATGTCCCCCCTATCTCTCCTGTCCTCCAGTGTCGTCAGGTCGATTTCCCTTAACTTCTCCTCGTAGGCCATACCCCTTAGCTCCGGGACTAGTCTTGTTGCAAACCTTTGCACTTTCTCTAGTTTCTTTACGTACTTGGCTAGGTGTGGGTTCCAAATTGGTGCTGCATACTCCAATATGGGCCTAACGTACACAGTGTACAGGGTCCTGAACGATTTTTTATTAAGATGTCGGAATGCTGTTCTTAGGTTGTGTGTGTGTATGTGTGTGTGTTTGTATGTGTGTGTGTGTGTGTGTGTGTGGGCGGATACTCCACCAATTCTCTCGTTTACAGTCACCAAAAGCACGTTTAAAATCCTCTGGCCGGTATTGTGAACCTGATGATAATAAAACCCACCACAAATGGCCAGAGTGCAAATTTATCTGCGAGAAGCGAATCGAGGAGCGGAATACAGATTTCCGGTCGAGCAGGCGCAATATATTTTCCAAATTCGCTTCAGAATCAAGTCGACTACATTTCTACTCGTCCCAGGAGTGAAGTTACGAAGAATTTGGATAGTCTGGGAGTGCCAAAGCAAGGGGAGGGAAGCAACGGGAGGATTTTCCCACACTAATTCCTCACTGAAGTTGAATTGCGTCTGTGATGAAAATGTCTGAATGTAACAAAACCTGAAAGAAAAAACAAGAAATATTTTTTTTAGCAGTGTAACAGTTCCGATTTGTTTAAAAATTAATTAGAATTGTGTGTGAAATTATATTTTAGGAATAATTTGCAGGAACAGGAGCAGAGCTGATTGCTCCACCTTCAGTAATTATTATATGATGTATATATTTTTTATTTAAATTTCCGATGGTTGTATTATTTAGTGTCTCTTCACTTCAGTCTATTTTCCACTCTGGTATCTAATTATTCCTACTGAAACAACTCGAAATATTTCCCTTTCTTTTATATTCTTTTAAGAATTTATATCAAATTAACTTGTCTCTTGACTCTCACTCAGCCTATCTTGGTCACTGTTACTCATCCTGCTAGGTCACTGTTACTGTCACTCATCCTGCTAGGTCACTGTTACTGTCACTCATCCTGCTAGGTCACTGTTACTGTCACTCATCCTGCTAGATCACTGTTACTGTCACTCATCCTGCTAGGTAAGTGTTACCATCACTCATCCTGCTAGGTCAGTGTTACCATCACTCATCCTGCTAGGTCAGTGTTACCATCACTCATCCTGCTAGGTCAGTGTTACCATCACTCATCCTGCTAGGTCAGTGTTACTGTCACTCATCCTGCTAGGTCAGTGTTACCATCACTCATCCTGCTAGGTCACTGTTACCATCACTCATCCTGCTAGGTCAGTGTTACCATCACTCATCCTGCTAGGTCACTGTTACTATCACTCATCCTGCTAGGTCACTGTTACCATCACTCATCCTGCTAGGTCACTGTTACCATCACTCATCCTGCTAGGTCACTGTTACCATCACTCATCCTGCTAGGTCACTGTTACCATCACTCATCCTGCTAGATCAATTTACCATCACTCATCCTGCTAGATCAGTGTTACCATCACTCATCCTGCTAGATCAGTGTTACCATCACTCATCCTGCTAGATAAGTGTTACCATCACTCTTCCTGCTAGATCAGTGTTACCATCACTCATCCTGCTAGATCAGTGTTACCATCACTCATCCTGCTAGGTCATTGTTCCCATCACTCATCCTGCTAGATCAGTGTTACCATCACTCATCCTGCTAGATCAGTGTTACCATCACTCATCCTGTTGGTCACTGTTACCATCACTCATCCTGCTAGATCAATTTACCATCACTCATCCTGCTAGATAAGTGTTACCATCACTCATCCTTCTAGATAAGTGTTACCATCACTCTTCCTGCTAGATCAGTGTTACCATCACTCATCCTGCTAGATCAGTGTTACCATCACTCATCCTGCTAGGTCATTGTTCCCATCACTCATCCTGCTAGATCAGTGTTACCATCACTCATCCTGCTAGATCAGTGTTACCATCACTCATCCTGCTAGGTCACTGTTACCATCACTCATTCTGCTAGGTCAGTTTTACCATCTCTCATCCTGCTAGGTCAGTGTTACCATCACTCATCCTGCTAGGTCACTGTTACCATCACTCATCCTGCTAGGTCACTGTTACCATCACTCATCCTGCTAGGTCAGTGTTACCATCACTCATCCTGCTAGGTCAGTCAAGATAGTCGTGTTCCACGGCACGGATTCCAAAGATTCCAATTTTTTTAACTATTTTACACTATTGATTAATTTCCATGAAAACCAATGAGACTTAATTTTGACTATCCTGGCCATAAGACGCGTCACATATTAAATATTATAGATATTCAGAAGACGTAGACCAGAAGGAATAAAAAAGGCACAATAGCATTAGAGAAAATTACACAGATAATCTGTGAATAGAAGAAAGAAACGTATGACGACGTTTCGGTCAGACTTGGACCATTAACCAAAAACTCTTAAGGCCAAAATGTATTTATCGTGATTTAACGGGAATAAAAAAATGAACTATTTTACAGATAAATTAGTAAATATGCACCTAAACATTCGAATTTCACTCTATGCTCGAAGCTACGCCGCTCAAGGTTTGGGACGTATAGGATCAGTTCGAGAAATCTAGGAAAGGCTACAACAACGTCAGTCACTGAGCACCTGCAACTGCAATTCATCCAGGTATTTTCCTCTAATTACTGCAGTCCAGCATTGAAAATATGAAGCCAATCTGATCAGGCCTCCACGAAATAAAGTAAAAGTTGGAAGAATAAAACTTATGGTAATTAGTTAGAGGTCGTCCTTGAGGATACGTAAATATTAAATACTCTTAGAGAAACGTTAAGTGAAGAATTATTTGTATGACAGTTTTCTTTATAGTAGAAGTGGTGGTTATTTTTAATTTGATTTATAAGATCTTTTCATTTGTTGCTTTTGGCCCTAGGAAGGAAAGGGGTCATTAGAGCTCCGAGTGCCCTAGGGGTAAAAGGGGTCCTAAGAGCTCCTAGCGCCCTATTGATTTAAGGGTTCCTAAGAGCTCTGAGTGCCTTAGGGATAAAAGGGGTCCTAGGAGCTCTGAGTGCCCTAGTGGTTAAAGGGGTCCTATGAGCTCTGAGTGTCCTAGGAATGAAAGGGGCCCTAAGAGCTCTGAGTGCCATAGGAATGAAACGGGTCTAAAACTCGGAGTGCCCTAGCAATAAAATAAGTGCTAAGATCCCTGACTGCCCTAAGGATAAAAGGTGTCCTAAGAGCCCTGAGTGTTCTAGGAATGGAAGGGGTTCTAAGAACATGAGTTAATTACCATTTTGTCCTAGGCACATGTCGATTAGACACTAGGCCTGTTGTATATGCGCGCGCGCGCGCGCGTGTGTGTCAGTGTGTGTTGTGTGTGTTATTTTGTGTGTGTGTTTTGTGTGTGTGTGTGTGTACTCACCTATTTGTGGTTGCAGGGGTCGAGACATAGCTCCTGGCCCCGCCTCTTCACTGCTCGCTACTGGGTCCTCTTTCTGATCCATGAGCTTTATCATACCTCGTCTTTAAACTATGTAAGGTTCCTGCCTCTACTACGTCACTTGCCAGACTATTCCACTTCCTGACAACTCTATGACTAAAGGAATGCTTCCTAATATCTCTTTGACTCATCTGAGTCTTCAACTTCCAATTGTGATCCCTTGTTTCTGTGTCCCGTCTCTGGAACCTCCTGTCTCTGTCCACCATGTCAATTCCTCGCAGCTTTGCACTTTCTCATTTCTTGACGTGCTTGACCAGGTGTGGGTTCCAAACTGGTGCTGTATACTGCAGTATGGGCCTGATGCACACGGTCTACAGAGTCTTGAACGGTTCCTTACTGAGGTATCGGAACGCTATTTTCAGGTTTGCCAGGCGCTCATATGCTGCATCAATTATCTGGCTGATGTGCGCCTCAGGAGATGTGCTCGGTATTATACTTACCCCAAGATCCTTTTCCTTGAGTGAGGTTTGCACTCTCTCGCCACCTAGCTTATACTCTGTCTGCAGTCTTCTTTGCCCTTCTCCGATCTTCATGAGTTTGCATTTGGCGGTTTTAAATTCGAGGAACCAGTTGCTGGACCAGGCTTCCAGCCTGTCCAGGTCTCTTTGTAGTCCTGCCTGATCCTCATCTGCTTTAATTCTTCTCATTAACTTCACATCATATGCAAACAGGGACACTTCTGTGTCTATCCCTTCAGTAATGTCATTCACATATACCAAAAATAGCACTGGTTCTAGGACTGACCCCTGTGGAACCCAACTTTTCACAGGCACCCACTCTGATACCTCGTCACGTACCATGACTCGTTCTTGCCTTCCTGTCATGTATTCGCAGTGCCCTTCCTGTTATATGTCCCTGATCCTCTAGCTTTTGCATTAATCTTTTGTGAGGATCTGTGTTGAAGGCCTTCTGCAGTCCAAGAAAATGCAATCTACCCAGCCCTCTCTCTCGTTTCTTACTTCCGTTACCTTGTCATAAAACTCCATTTGGTTTGTGATACAGGATTTGCCTTCCATGAATCATGGCTGATGGTCGTTTATAACTTTGTTCCGTTCTAACCATACAATTGAGCGAAAAAGTAATGTGAAAAACCTGGGAGTGATAATGTCAGAGGATCTCGCCTTCAAAGACCACAACAATGTATCTTCCGCATCTGCTAGGAAAATAATGGGATGGATAAGTGAACCTTCAAAACTAGATACGTAAAACCTATGATGATTCTCTTCAAATCGTTGTTCTCTCTAGGCTGTAATACTGCTGTACACTAACTGCCCTCTTCAAGGCAGGGTAAATTGCTGACCTGGAGAGTGTACAAAGAACTTTCACGGCACACATAATTACTGCCTAGGACTGCGTGTGTCCACAAGACTACAGGTTGGTGATCATTAGTCAACTTAACATAGGCAACAAGTCTAATCTTTTCGAATTGTCTTCAAATTTTTTTTTTTTTTCCAGAATTCACGAAATCGTAATAACACAATTGCAAACAAATCACACAAGGAATGCCGCACAAATTCATGGCAGGCGAGTCTTATAAATCACTGGCCTGTGAGCCTTAATACTCACTTGCCATGAGTTCTAGCCCCACTTCTTCCCTGATTTGATTAACATTTTTTTCAAGTTTGCAGACTGAACCGTCCATCTTTGAAATATTGTCTGCGAACTCTCTATAAAGAAGCATAATTTCTGCGCCTGTACACAACTCTTAAAAAAAGATGATACTCTTGAGAACATAAAAAAAAAATCACCAATGTGTCCAGTACCCCGGTAATTAATGTGTCCAGTACCCCGGTAATTAATGTGTCCAGTACCCCGGTAATTAATGTGTCCAGTACCCAGGTAATTAATGTGTCCAGTACCCCGGTAATTAATGTGTCTAGTACCCCGGTAATTAATGTGTCCAGTACCCCGGTAATTAATGTGTCCAGTACCCCGGTAATTAATGTGTCCAGTACCCCGGTAATTAATGTGTCCAGTACCCCGGTAATTAATGTGTCCAGTACCCCGGTAATTAATGTGTCCAGTACCCCGGTAATTAATGTGTCCAGTACCCCGGTAATTAATTTTGCTGACAGCGATATTCGTCGGCACTTTCTGTCCCATTAAATATTTTTTATAAACTTTTTTTTAATAATGACGCTAATAACAGGTAGAAAATATTGAGATAAAATACACAATAAAAATATACATTACACTTGTAAGAGTAAAATTATGTCACATTTTTTTCTCTTCTTCGTAAGTGGAAATATTAAATATAAAAGAGAAATGAACCCGAGCTTTATTGCGGGGAATTTATTTATTTAATGTGAAGTGCTAAATTTTTTTTTAATCTAAAACTACCGCAAAGAAAATATTTTATTATATATATATATATATATATATATATATATATATATATATATATATATATATATATATATATATATATATATATATATATATATATATATATATATATATGTCGTGCCGATTAGGTAAAACTTGCGATTTTGGCTTAAATAGCAACGCTCACCTTGCCATATAAGACAAGTGAAAATTTGTGTATGCAATAATTTCGCCAAAATCATTCTAAACATAACGAAAAATATATTTCATTGTGTTTGTTTATTATTAAATTAATGTAAACGTATCTAAAATATATTTAGTTGGGTTAGGCTAAATTAAATTGCGCTTGTTGTAATAAGGTTAGGTAGGTTTTCAAAGTTTCTCTTGGTACAAAATTATAAATTCTTACATTAACATAAATGAAAAATATATATATTTAAACGTATAAGAGAAAATTTTATAAAGGACTTATTTTTAGATGAGTTCTTGCTAATTGACCAGTTTTACCTAATCGGCACGACATATATATATATATATATATATATATATATATATATATATGTTTCTGAATAGATTTCCCCACCATTCCTGCAACACTTACTGAAGTTTTCTTCTCACATCTCAACCTGGTTTAGTTTGGAGTAAAGTTGTCGAATGTTCTTTTCATAATCTGAGAATACAGTGATAAACTTTATAATTATTGCATAAAACGTTGATAAAGTCTTCCTCTTATTCTGAACTCTCGAAACGGGAAGAATTTGAACCCATATAAAGCCAGTATTTTAAATAGTGGGTCTTTGCTCGAAATTTGTTTGAATCCTATCCATTATATATATAAGGTTTCTATGATGTTGCGATTCACACGTGATTGTTTTGTAGGGACAGTTATTTTGAAGATGACTTTTTTTTTTTTTTTTTTTTTTGGTTTCCGTTCTTTATTTAGGCCAAAGTTCAGTGTTCATAATTACCTAATAAAAATTCAGTAGAAATACATAAATAAGCTATTAATAAGCGAATTAACGCAAGAGAGATGGTTTAACCGATGTTTACTATCCCAGATTTGTGTTGCTGGATAGTCTACCATCCCAGGCTAGTGATGCTGGATAGTTGTACAGTCGCAAAGTCACCGTGGATGTTGCTGACGTTACACTCACCACAGAACAACATTCCCTACAACAAGGACTGGTGTCCAAAGCAATTTCACACACGTCGTTTGACCAGGAGTTGCAGAGGATTGCAATGTGCTTTCAACATTTCTCTCTCTCTCTCTCTCTCTCTCTCTCTCTCTCTCTCTCTCTCTCTCTCTCTCTCTCTCTCTCTCTCTCTCTCTCTCTCTCTCTCTCTCTCTCTCTCTCTCTCTCTCTCTCTCTCTCTTTCATTTTCTACAAGACCTCGGTAATACGGTGCTCTATACGACAAAGAATTGTAGCCGGGAAAAAATGTGGGAAGCTAAAGGGATTAGGAAGCTGAAGTAGAGAGGAAGACGAGGTACATAGAGAGTGGGAGTTGAGAAACAAAGTTGGGTAACTGATAATTATCTTAGAAGATTTGCAGATAATGATATGACAAAGAGATGAACATGGGTATCTTGATTGATGTGTTTTATAAATGACAATCATTAGGATGATTTTCATCCCATCAAGCCCTATATACATACATACATATTATATATATATTATAATTTAAAAATATATATATATATATATATATATATATATATATATATATATATATATATATATATATAATATATATATATATATATATTTAATTTGGGGGAACGCTAACCCCCAAGGAATCATCAGGGTCTGGGGATATGGGAGGCAATCACATTCAATCTTAGCAAGTTAAAGTCCTGTCCAGCTCCCTGTCTCAAGAACCCCTCGAGGCATCCTGTCCAGTTCCCTGTCAAGAACCCCTCGAGGCATCCTGTCTAGTTCCCTGTCAAGAACCCCTCGAGGCATCCTGTCCAGTTCCATGTCAAGAACCCCTCGAGGCATCCTATCCAGTTCCCTGCCTCAAGAACCCCTCGAGGCATCCTGTTCAGTTCCCTGCCTCAAGAACCCCTCGAGGCATCTTGTCCAGTTCCCTGTCTCAAGAACCTCTCGAGGCATCCTGTCCAGTTCCCTGCCTCAAGAACCCCTCGAGGCATCTTGTCCAGTTCCCTGCCTCAAGAACCCCTCGAGGCATCCTGTCCTGTTCGCTGCCTCAAGAACCCCTCGAGGCATCCTGTCCAGTTCCCTGTCTCAAGAACCCCTCGAGGCATCCTGTCGTGTTCCCTGTCAAGAACCCCTCGAGGCATCCTGTCCAGTTAACTGCCTCAAGAATCCCTCGAGGCATCCTGTCCAGTTCCCTGCCTCAAGAACCCCTCGAGGCATCCTGTCCAGTTCCCTGCCTCAAGAACCCTCGAGGCATCCTGTCCAGTTCCCTGTCAAGAACCCCTCGAGGCATCCTGTCCAGTTCCCTGCCTCAAGAACCCTTCGAGGCATCCTGTCCAGTTCCCTGCCTCAAGAACCCCTCGAGGCATCCTGTCCAGTTCCCTGCCTCAAGAACCCCTCGAGGCATCCTGTCCAGTTCCCTGCCTCAAGAACCCCTCGAGGCATCTTGCCCAGTTCCCTGTCTCAAGAACCCCTCGAGGCATCCTATCCAGTTCCCTGCCTCAAGAACCCCTCGAGGCATCCTATCCAGTTCCCTGCCTCAAGAACCCCTCGAGGCACCTGCCAGTTCCATGTCAAGAACCCCTTGAGGCATCCTATCTAGTTCCCTGCCTCAAGAACCCCTCGAGGCATCCTATCCAGTTCCCTGCCTCAAGAACCCCTCGAGGCAACCTGTCCAGTTCCATGTCAAGAACCCCTTGAGGCATCCTATCTAGTTCCCTGCCTCAAGAACCCCTCGAGGCATCTTGTCCAGTTCCCTGTCTCAAGAACCTCTCGAGGCATCCTGTCCAGTTCCTGCTCAAGAACCCCTCGAGGCTCCTGTCCAGTTCCCTGCCTCAAGAACCCCTCGAGGCATCCTGTCCAGTTCCCTGCCTCAAGAACCCTTCGAGGCATCCTGTCCAGTTCCCTGCCTCAAGAACCCTCGAGGCATCCTGTCCAGTTCCCTGCCTCAAGAACCCCTCGAGGCATCCTGTCCAGTTCCCTGCCTCAAGAACCCCTCGAGGCATCCTGTCCAGTTCCCTGCCTCAAGAACCCCTCGAGGCATCCTGTCCAGTTCCCTGCCTCAAGAACCCCTCGAGGCATCCTGTCCAGTTCCCTGCCTCAAGAACCCCTCGAGGCACCCTTTGTCCAGTTCCCTGTCCAAGAACCCCTGAGGCATCCTATCAGTTCCCTGCCTCAAGAACCCTCGAGGCATCCTGTCCAGTTCCCTGTCTCAAGAACCCTCGAGGCATCCTGTCCAGTTCCTGTCAAGAACCCCTCGAGGCATCCTGTCAGTTCCCTGCCTCAAGAACCCTCGAGGCATCTGTCCAGTTCCCTGTCCTCAAGAACCCTCGAGGCATCCTGTCCAGTTCCCTGCCTCAAGAACCCCTCGAGGCATCCTGTCCAGTTCCCTGCCTCAAGAACCCTCGAGGCATCCTATCCAGTTCCCGCCTCAAGAACCCCTCGAGGCATCCTGTCCAGTTCCCTGCCTCAAGAACCCCTCGAGGCATCCTGTCAGTTCCTGCCCAACCCTCAGGCATCTTCCAGTTCCTGCCTCAAGAACCCCTCGAGGCATCCTATCCAGTTCCCTGCCTCAAGAACCCCTCGAGGCATCCTATCCAGTTCCCTGCCTCAAGAACCCTCGAGGCATCCTATCCAGTTCCCTGCCTCAAGAACCCCTCGAGGCATCCTATCCAGTTCCCTGCCTCAAGAACCCTCGAGGCATCCTATCCAGTTCCCTGCCTCAAGAACCCCTCGAGGCATCCTATCCAGTTCCCTGCCTCAAAACCCCTCGAGGCATCCTATCCAGTTCCCTGCCTCAAGAACCCCTCGAGGCATCCTATCCAGTTCCCTGCCTCAAGAACCCCTCGAGGCATCCTATCCAGTTCCCTGCCTCAAGAACCCCTCGAGGCATCCTATCCAGTTCCCTGCCTCAAGAACCCCTCGAGGCATCCTATCCAGTTCCCTGCATCAAGAACCCCTCGAGGCATCCTATCCAGTTCCCTGCCTCAAGAACCCCTCGAGGCATCCTATCCAGTTCCCTGCTTCAAGAACCCCTCGAGGCATCCTATCCAGTTCCCTGCCTCAAGAACCCCTCGAGGCATCCTGTCCAGTTCCCTGCCTCAAGAACCCTCGAGGCATCCTATCCAGTTCCTGCCTCAAGAACCCCTCGAGGCATCCTGTCCAGTTCCCTGCCTCAAGAACCCCTCGAGGCATCCTGTCCAGTTCCCTGCCTCAAGAACACCTCGAGGCATCCTATCCAGTTCCCTGCCTCAAGAACCCCTCGAGGCATTCTATCCAGTTCCCTGCCTCAAGAACCCCTCGAGGCATCCTATCCAGTTCCCTGCCTCAAGAACCCCTCGAGGCATCCTATCCAGTTCCCTGCCTCAAGAACCCCTCGAGGCATCCTGTCCAGTTCCCTGCCTCAAGAACCCCTCGAGGCATCTTGTCCAGTTCCCTGTCTCAAGAACCTCGCGAGGCATCCTGTCCAGTTCCCTGCCTCAAGAACCCCTCGAAGCATCCTGTCGGGTTCCCTGTGAAGAACCCCTCGAGGCATCCTGTATAGTTCCCTGCCTCAAGAACCCCTCGAGGCATCATGTCCAGTACCCTGCCTCAAGAACCCCTCGAGGCATCCTATCCAGTTCCCTGCCTCAAGAACCCCTCGAGGCATCCTATCCAGTTCCCTGCCTCAAGAACCCCTCGAGGCATCCTGTCCAGTTTCCTGTCTCAAGAACCCATCGAGGCATCCTGTCCAGTTCCCTGCCTCAAGAACCCCTCGAGGCATCCTGTCCAGTTCCCTGCCTCAAGAACCCCTCGAGGCATCCTGTCCAGTTCCCTGTCTCAAGAACCCCTCGAGGCATCCTGTCCAGTTCCCTGTCAAGAACCCCTCGAGGCATCCTGTCCAGTTCCCTGCCTCAAGAACCCCTCGAGGCATCCTGTCCAGTTCCCTGCCTCAAGAACCCCTCGAACCATCCTGTCCAGTTCCCTGCCTCAAGAACCCCTCGAGGCAGGGTTGGTATCCTGGGGAATGTTTGAATTGCAGTGCGACTCACATTGCTTAAACTCACTGGATAATTGATAAAAAAAATATATACATTATTTTTTGCTGATTTCTCATCTGATACTTAAATTTTTTAAATAAAGATGTTCTAATGATAAATAAAAGGTGATTTATTTAGTGAATAAACGAAAACTTTCAATTCACAGAGAAATAAATAAAAGCGTCTTTCTTAATACGGTTAAACGAACGGAATTATTGTCTCTTTTATTTAAATATATTTTTTGTTTACATGCAATTTATTCTTAATAATAGGGAAGTAAATTTCACTTGTTTGATAAAGCTACAATATAGTTTAGGTTAGGTAAGATTTGTCAGGAAACAGAACAAGTGTTTCCTGACGCTGGGCTTATTCATATAATGACCCGTTTCTGGAGCTTTTGGTCATCTGACAGAGGCCTTCACCTGGCTTACCCCTCCACCCCTTAAAAAAATTATATTACTTTCCCTTTTATACAAGTTAAATTGCATATCACAATATCACCCGTCATTGATGTCAACTGAGAAAATGAGTCTGGCTGCGGTGCAGTCAATGACAGCTACAACGTTCAGCTTTCTGCTCATCAATGTCAATTGTTTACTTAAAATTATGGAGATCTTTACAGTGCGAAACGTTGACCCTAATAAAACTTCGATATACAATGTGTCATTTTTCATACCTGAGATATTGTGATAGACACAATAGTTTTAAGAAAGAAATATTTAGACGGATTACAATGAGTTACCTTCAAAATTACGCTGGAAATTAAAATACGGGAGACTAAAATACGGGAGACTAAAATACGGGAGTCTAAAAAAGTCATTGATTTCATTGAACTATATGAGAGACTAACTGGTGAAGCAACACTATGACATTTATCCTCTTATGAATATGTCACCAGTGGGATCAAAAATGGTTCAATAATCGTCCGCAAATGATTTAATTTTAAAAAGTACTGTAAAAACGAATGAAAAACTATATGAAAATGCTTGAGAATTAGGAAAAAAATTGTGCAAAATAGGTAACAAAAACTATTATAAACCCAGACATGAAAACGTGGAAAAATTGAGCTATTTAATGATTAATATTATTCATTGAAGAAAATAGACATGAAAGAAAAATGGGGTTAAAGTGATGAAAGGATTCATGAAAAAATAAAATGCCTGAAAAAAATGTTGAAGGCACCAGACAGAGGAAGAAATATACAAATATTTACTGACAAAAGCGTTTCAGAAGGAAAATGAAATTCATTAATGAATTTGTAATAAATTCAAATATATTACTCGCAATCTTCAGCATTACACACACACAATCACAAACGACCACACAAAAACACACAAGTTTTTCATTTTGTGGTAAAAAAAAATGGGGTGCCAGAGAGCACGAAGCTAGAAGAGCTTAGCAAGAAAATGGAGAGTAGGATTGCTGCAGAGAGCAGGAAATGGGAGCTACAAGCTACAGCAGCAGAGGCTAAGATACAGAGCTTAGAAGAGGAACTGAAGAATCTGAAACAGTTTAAAGAACCATAGAGCAGTATGGATATGACATCAGGTATTGCTACATTAGTCACATATGAGGGGACTGTAGGGAACAAAGGAGCTTAACTGTAAACAGAGGCCCTATCAGACCACAGTGGAGCCTGGGAAAAGACGAGGAGCACACCAGGAACAAACAAGTGGACTGAAGAAAATGAAAGAGCTAAGCTACATGCAGAGGCCCTAACAGACCACAGCAGTACCCAGAAAAGCTGAGAAAGGAAGATGACAGACCACTGGGCACAGGGACATCAGATAGAGAAGAGATTGAAGAAAGGACAGCTACAATGGAGGCTACTAAAGAGAATGAAAGGGAGAGGTTGGTCTTTGTTTATGGGCTCCAGGAAGTTCAAGGGGAAACTTATGAAGCAAGAAGATAAGGGTAGAAAAAAACGATTGAAAGTATCATAAAAACAATAGGAGTGGACAACATGATCCAGCTGGCAAATTTTCGAAGAAAAAGGGAGTTTGCAAGAGGGAAAAATGGTCAGTCAATGGGATTTTCAAGGCAGAATCGGCTCGAGACCGAATCCTGCAGAAGAAAGCATGACTGAGGGATATATCGGCATGCCAGAGGGTGTACCTCGACTGCGACAGAACGCAAGAACAAAGGCAAAAACTGAGAGGGTACAAAGAAGCAAGGAGGAAAGAGAGGCAAAAGCAGAGATGGACAGGAGAACCCAGCCGAAGGAGGAAAATCAAGTACAGCCTCTCTCAGAACCACCTACAGAAAGCCCTCAACCACGACACCCCCAATGCAACCAAATAATCCAACCTAAAGCCCACATGCCATACCCACTTCCCCACCCCCTCATCACAAACTCCACCTTCACAGCAAACCCCCATAGTTCCTTGCCAGGTCTCTCGTGCCCCCAACCCCAATGTATTCCCCTGACCACAATTTTAGAAAAGAAGTTGAAGGTCGGTATACGAATGTGGATGGAATAACATAAATATGAGGAGTGACATGAAAGAATAAAGGAGACATCCCCAGACATCACAGGATTCACAGAAACGAAACTCACCAGAATGATAACAGATGCAATCTTCCCACCCGGAAATCAGATCCTGAAGAATATAGAGGGAGCAGACAGGGAGGAGTAGTTGCACTGCTCATTAAAAACCGATTAGGATATGAAAGGAATGGGCGAAAGGGACTACATAGTAGGAATAATTCAATTTGAGGGCCCTAAGGTGGTAATTGCAGTGATGTACAACCCACCACAAAACTGCAGGAGGCGAAGAGAAGAATATGAAGTGAGCAATAGAGCAATTGTGGACACACTAGCTGAAGCTGCCAGAAGAGCTCAAACAGGTAGAGGAAAGTTACTAGTTATAGGTGATTTCAATCACAAGGGAAAACCTGGAGCCACATGGGGGTCCCGAAACATGGAGAGCCAAGACGATGAATGTGATACTGGAAAACATCATGCATCAACATGTTAGGGACACTACCAGAGAGAGAGGTGAGGATGAACCAGCAAGACTGGACCTCGAATTCACCTCGAGTATCTCAGACATCTAGGACATCACATATGAAAGGCCCCTTGGAGCTAGTGATCACGTGGTTCTGAGCTTTGAATACATAGTAGAATTACAAGTGAAGAGGTAACAACAGTAGGATGGGAAAACCCAAACTACAAAAATGGGAAATACCCCGGAATGAGAAACTTCCTGCAGGAGGTTCAGTGGGAAAGAAAACTGGAAGGAAAATGAGTAAACGAAATGATGGACTACGTGAAAACAAAATGCGAGGAGGCAGAGGAGAGGTTTGTTCCCATGGGCAACATAAATAATGGGAAGACCAGAACGAGCCCTTGATTCACCCATAGGTGTAGGGAGGCAAAAATTATGTTTGCTAGAGAATGGAAAAATAACAGAAGATAAAGGACACAGGGAAATAAAGAGATTAGTCGAAGAGCCAGCCAGATACGAGTATACAGAGATAAGGAGGGAGGCCCAGCGACAGTACGAAAACGACATTACATCGAAAGTCAAGTCTGACCCGAAGCTGTTGTATAGCCACATCAGGAGGAAGACAACAGTCAAGGACTAGGTAATCAGACAGAGAAATGAAGGTGGGGAGCTCACAAGAAACGACCAAGAAAAATGTGAGGAGCT
Source organism: Cherax destructor (assembly GCA_009830355.1). Classification (NCBI taxonomy): domain Eukaryota; kingdom Metazoa; phylum Arthropoda; class Malacostraca; order Decapoda; family Parastacidae; genus Cherax; species Cherax destructor. The sequence goes on along the minus strand of WNWK01007967.1, from coordinate 68,773 downwards.
CAACATTTGATTTAACGAAGTATTTACAGTGGAGACAGAAATAGGAGTCAAAATAGGGGGGTACACCTACAACGGATATACCAACAAGTTCTGGACGAAATACACACAACCCCAAAGATACCCTAAAGGCAGTGGGACCAGATATCTCTCCGTGGGTCCTTGGAGAGGGAGCAGAGACGCTGTGTGCCAGTAACAACAATCTTCAACACATCCATTTACACTTGGCAACTACCTGAGGTATGGAAGACAGCAAATGTAGTCTCAGTTTTTAAGAAAGGAGACAGACACGAGGCATTAAGCTATTGACCAGAGTCACTGACGTGCATAGTACGCAAGATCATGGAGAAGATTATCAGGAGGAGAGTGGTGGAGCATCTAGAAAGGAACATGCTTATAAATGACAACCAGCACGGTTTCAAGGAAGGGAAATTCTTTGTCACAAACTTACTGGAATTTATATAACAAGGTAACAGAAGTAAAACACAAGAGAGACGGGTGGGTAGATTGCATTTTCTTGGATTGCAAGAACGCCTTCGACACAGTTCCTCACAAGAGATTAGTGCAAAAGCTAGAGGATCGGAGAAAGGATCTGTAATGGATCAGAGAATACCTGGCAGGGAGGCAACAGCGAGTCATGGTACGTGACGAGATGTCAGAGTGGGCACCTGTGACGAATGGGGTTCCACAGGGGTCAGTCCTAGGACCAGCGCTGTTTTTGGTATATGTAAATGACATGACGGAAGGAATAGACTCTGAAGTGTCTCTGTTCGCAGATGATGTGAAATTAATGAGGAGAATTAAATCGGATGAGGATCAGGCAGGACTACGAAGAGACCTGGACAGGCTGCAAGCTTGGTCCAGCAAATAGCTCCTCAAATTTTACTCCGCCAAATGCAAAGTTATGAAGATCGGGGAATGGCAAAGAAGACTATAGACAGAGTATAGGCTATGCGGCCGAAGACTGCAAATCTCACTCAAGGAATAGGATCTTGAGGTGAGTATAATACCGAGCACATCTCATGAGGCGCACATCAACCAGATAACATGATAACGACATTTAAAATACTGAGAGGAATCGACAAAGTGGACAGAGACAGGATGTTCCACAAATGGGACACAACAACAACGGGTCATAATTAGAAGTTGAAGACTCAGCCATAGAGTTGTCTGGAAGTGGAATAGTCTGGAAATTGAGGTAGTGGAGACAGGTACCATACATAGCTTTAAGAAGAGGTATGATGAAGCTCATGGAGCGGGGAGAGAGTGGACCTATTGTTGACCAGTAAAGAGGCGGGCTAAGAGCCATGAATCGACCCCTGCAACCACAATTAGGTGAGTACACACACACACACACACACACACAGCTGTGCTTCAACTACCTACTAATTGCCCATTACGGCTGACGACCCTCGCTTCACCCAGCACCAGTTTTTGTCTCTGTGTCGTCGACCTCGTTACTGGTTGACATTATTGCTAATGGCACACCTGCCCTTACCTCTGTCCCCACACCTGCCTCCACACCCCCACACACCTTTTAAATGCCCTTCACCTGCCCTTACCCCTGTCCCCACACCTGCCTCCATTTCCCCACACACCTTCCCGTAAATGCCCCTTCACCTTCCCTCCCACACCTGCCTCCACTCCCCCACACAACTTTTCCTTACATGCCACTAAACATGCCTCTTCCTATGTCCCCACATCTGCCTCCACATCCACCCACACCTTCCCATGCATGCCCCTACTCCTGCCCTTACCTCTGTCCCCACACCTGCCTCCAAACATCTTCCTCCACATGCCCCCAACCCTGCCCCTACCACTGCCCCACATCTGCCTTTACACCCCCACACACCTTCCCTTACATGTTCCTACACCTGCTCCCACCACTGCCCCACCACTGCATCCACACCCACACACACCTTCCCTTACATGCCCATACACCTGCCCATTCCTATGTCTCCACACGTGCCTCCACACGTGCCTCCACACGTGCCTCCACACCTCCCGCACACCTTCCCTTACATCCAACATTCAACAACCCCACTCCTGTTCCCACACCTGCCCTCTCATGTTCCCTTTGTGTCCTATTCATTCCCCCACGCCTACCCAATTATCATGCATTCCCCTCTCTATCATGTTGCTGTTCCCCAAATTAATCCAGATGCAGGCTGTCTGGTCTTTATTGCAATGTGAAAATATGTTGGAAAGGAGCTTCAGGCTTTTGTTTACATCATATAACTGTGTGTGAAATGGTTAGTTATCATTTTTTTATTAATTTCATATCATGAGACTATGTGTGAGGCTTCCAAGAGTTTGTTATGTTGGATAAAAACGTGTCAGTTATACTGACGTGGTTGCCCACCACGTCACATTTATTTTCCTCTCTGACCCAGATAAATGTATTTTTGAGACGAATTTCGAATGAATTATTCCAGCCACCTGCAGGATCTGAGGTGCAACAACACACAAATAACCCGGAAATAGGAGAATGAGACTTTTGACGACGTTTCGGACCGACTTGTTCCATTAACAAGTCACAACGAAGAGTGCAACGTCGCTCTAGGTTGCATTATATGTGCGGGTTATTTGCTATTTTATACTTTATCTAAGGTGGGCTGTCATTCTGTTGAGTTTTTTATCTCAGGGATATATTGATAAGTCTTTATTAGAGTTTCTGATATTTAAAAAATCGATTTATTTATGGTTGACCTGTTATTTTAATTAGAATATATTTTTAAATAAATCATAATTAAACCTTGTAATGTTTACCTTTAATATTGTATACGTGTATATCTTAATATGTTTCTACATTAAAGTAATCTAGATGGTCATAATATCTTCACATTATATCTCCTCCACACAACACTTACCCCTACACCTGCTCTGAGTCTTGCCCCCCAAACCTGCCTCCATATATGCCATACCTTTAGCTGCCCATCTTCATTACACTTGCCTTTGCTGATGAAGGCTCTTGATCCATAAAACAGAGGCAATTCTACCTGTTCCAAAAAAATCTGACTACATTATATTACCTTGGTGGTGCAGGATCCTTTCCAGGATTAGTGTGTGAGGGACACACCTGTCCAACACACCTGCCCTGAACACTTGTCCTGCACCTGTTCCTTAGCTCTCCCATATTTTCCCCACTCCTTTCCCATATATATGCCCTATATCTTACTCACACATATGACCTATATATGCCCACACACCTGCCCCATCCTTGCCCACACACATACCAGTTATCTGCCCCCTCTTTGTCCACACACCTGTTCAATATCTGTAACACTTCTTGCCCACACACCTGCCCCACTTTTTGCCCACACACATGCCCCACATTTGATCCACTTCTTGACCACACACCTGCTCCCACGACAACTCCACTGTGGCATGCTAAGAGTATGTTACATTTTATTCAGAGTATGTTTCACCCGACCAGTGAAACAGTTGTTAAGAGTATAGCGAGTAGGGGCCCCCTCGTTATGCTAAGAATTTGGTTCAAGCAACCAATAACAAGGAAGACCCCCAAAGTAGTGAAGCGATATGGAACACCTATTTATCAACTTTGGCAGACTTACCTCCAAGACTGGTTGAAGACGGTTCTCACCGTGTCTCTTGTTTATATCGCCTTACTGAACATATCTGTATATATTGTACATTGCTAGCTGTTTGATGAAGGAAATACTCTCTGCTGCCTTTTTGCTGCTTCCTCGTTTCTACCATGGTTATCGTACTACAGCCAGGTGTGCAGGCCCGTAGACTACACCTGTGATCATAATACCCACACACTTGCTCCATAGCTGTCCCTCACACACCTCTTCCCTCACACCTGCCCCATATTGTCATTCCACAACTGCCCTACACGCTTTCCCACACAAATTTCCAGCACACCTACCCTGCACACCTTATCAAACAACTGTCATCACACAACTATCCCACGCACCTACCCCACACACCTACCCTAAACATCTACCCAACACACCTGCTTCAAACACCTACCTGACACACCTACGCTACTCTTTTTTTCTCACACACCTTCACCCCACTCCTTCCTCACCCACTTATCCCTCACACCTGCCCCACATTCTTATCTCACATACCTACCTCCACTCCAAAACACCTGCCTCCACACCAAAACACCTGACTCCACACCACTATTCCTACCTCTACATTACCTCAACACCATACGACCCCACGAACCCACACACTATCACAAGAGCCTCCACACTACCACATGTGTTCCCACACCATACCTGCTTTCACACCATCATACGTGCCCTCACAATACCACACGTTCCTCCACACCCCACGCATTCTCTCACAACACCCCACATGTCACCACCCTACCACACGTTTCGTACACCACAGTTGCCCTCACGTCACCCTACGTGTCCCCCTCACCACCTAACCTTCTCTCCCCACACGTGACCCCACTTGCCTACACGAACCCCCTCACACCAACACTCCCCACACCAGACATCCCTCTACACATCCATGGAAACTAGTCTTACGAAGCAGAGGCATGACATGACTGGCGTATAATCTTCAGTGCAGTATGAGAGGTTAACACGCGCCATCTGTGTTTCATACTGCAGTAAGTGTTTTCGACACCTTATCTGTAAAGTGTTGTTCGTCCTGCCCTGCACTTCCCAGTCTGAATCGACATTATGTTACCTCGTCTCTCCTGGCAGCTGGAACATGAACCACCTTCCATCAACCCGAGAAATAACCCAGTCACTCACGTCCTTCTCTTCTTATCTAACTAGTTAATTCTGTCTTGCTTAGAACCCTTGCTAAAACTCTGTTAAATCCTTCCTAATGGAAAAAAGCACCACGTTTCTTCTCGGTGTACAGTACGTACGTAGAACACCTTGCCTAAATTGTTACTCATATTATTTGAGTTAAATGAGTAATAAAGTAGGCAGTGTGCATGTTGGATAAAGTTGTCTTATTTGGTGTAGGGAGCGACGATTTTAATGTCCCTTAGCGCGATCGCTAGCGCACTCAGCTCACGGGGATCTAATCCGGAGTACGGGTGGAAACATTAGGACGTGTTTCCATATGACACCCATCAATATATAAATATGTACCTGGGTGTCAGTCGACTGGTGTGGGTCGCATCCTGGGACAAGGACCTAATTTGCCTGAAATGCTCAGCATAACAAGGGGCTTTCTATATAGTAGTATATCGCTGATGTCAGCTAGGCCTGTATACCATGTACATGTGCTTTTTAGAAATAAATATATTATATTATATTAAGCTGAGTGCATATTGGTGTAAAGGGAGTGAATAGTAGATTAAGCAGAGTGCATGTTAGAGTAAATATAGTGCATATTGGAGTAGAGTGGACACTGAAAGACAATGTATATTTTGAAGTGGACGGTTTAAATATTGGAGTAAGCGCAGTGTAAATTAAAGGAGGCAGATTGTACATTATAAAGACAGCTTGTGTATTGATATATATTGAAGCAGGCAGAATGCCTATAGAAAAACTGTGTATATTGATATAATCAGCATATGTATTGTAGTAACCGGAGGCTGTCAAAGTAGGCAGAGAGTATATTACAAAGACATCACGTATACTAGGGCAGGCAATGTGCGTTTTGAAGTAAGCAGATTAGAGTAAGCAAAGCGTATACTGAAAGAAATCAGCGAGTATATTGGAAAAGGAATGATATATGTACGGTATATTGGAAGAAGAAAAGTGTATATTAGAATACGTAACGTGTTTCTGTGTGTCTCTCCCAGCAGTGCAATCATCCCTTGCTTCACTTGTAACGTTGCCGTCCTAGAAATTCCTCCCTCTGGAACCAGTCCAAACTTTTTCTCAGACCACCAGCAGCGTCTGGAATATGATTCTCTCATCCAGTGATTATCAGCAGCGTTCGGAATATGTTCCAGCTCTTTCTCGCCCTCAGCAGAATTTGATATATGTTCAAAGACCCTGAAAGATGTTGCTGTGAATGTGTTTTATTACCTCAACTGACTACTAGCAAGCGTTTGGAATATATTTAATTTCTCTAGTAACCAGCATCAGCATCTGGAATATGTTAGATTTTTCCTGTTACCTGTACCAAAAACTGATATATAACGACTAGCAACTAAAGTTAAACAAAAGAATTTGGCAGCTGGTCATTGTTTAGACGCTGTATGAAACTCACAACTTTTGTTATTCACCATAATTATAATAACTATAATAATCTGGAAGACACTGAACAATCTGATAATTCTTAAATGATAATACGTAATTAAGAGCCTGTTTTCACCATCGTTGAGATGCGGTGATAATCAAATGAGTTTGAACAATATTCCCTTATTTCCAGTGAGCGCCATCACAGTGACTCGGGGTCTCGGTTATTAGCTGGTCTATATCAACAACAATATAGAAGGCGACACCATACGACGCCGGGTCAGAGTGACCAGCTATGCATGCGGTATACGCAGCATCTCCTTGCTGAGAACGAGGGGCTTTAGGATGCCAGCGTAGGGAACATGCCCCATCAACTCCACCCCAGAGCCAGGAACTATCTTGATATTCTAGTCAAAGACATCCAATATAGAGCTGCCGGGTGGTAGTGTCAGCGGTATTTGCTTGGCCGGAGCAGACATGCATCTTCTGCGACACAAATGGTATAGGGTTGTATCTTCATCTCCCTCGTACTCTCTCCTGAAGACGACCCATCCTCCATCGATGAATTCGACTGATGTCACTGAGTTTAGACTTACAGATCTCATCCCCATGTATATGTAACCCATCTTGTGTGATCTAGACGAACATGCAAATATTACTACTTCTTGTTTACATTAAATAATTTAAAATTGTACAACTGTGCAACTCTACAGTGTGGTTATTCCGTTGAATTAATCTCTGGAACAACAGCAGCTGCACACTACTTATGCTCCAACTGTATGTGACTGACAAATTAGTGTGGCTACAGACTGTGGGTGCTTCAACAATGTTTTAATAGTATATCTCTTATTCACATTAGTGTAGATGCAAACTGAGGTATATATATATATATATATATATATATATATATATATATATATATATATATATATATATATATATATATATATATATATATATAGTCGTGCCGATTAGGTAAAACTGGTCAATTAGCAAGAACTCATCTAAAATTAAGTCATTTCTAAAATTTTCTCTTATACGTTTAAAGATATATTTTTTTCATTTATGTTAATGTAAGAATTTATAATTTTATACCAAGAGAAACTTTGAAAACCTACCTAACCTTATTACAACAAGCGCAATTTACTTTAGCCTAACCCAACTAAATATATTTTAGATACGTTAACATTAATTTAATAATAAACAAACACTATGAAACATATTTTTTTCGTTATGTTCAGAATGATTTTGGCGAAATTATTGAATACACAAATTTTCACTTGTCTTATATGGCAAGGTAAACGCTGCTATATAAGCCAAAATCGCAAGTTTTACCTATATAAAATATAAAGTTTTACCATATATAAATATATATATATTTATATATGTTATACCACTACCATTCGGGGATCGAACCCGGCCACGAATATGCTCGGCGTACTGGACTAAGGCGTCGAGAATTTAGCTAACTTTCCGGGAGGCTTGATAAAACCCACTGCGTGGGTGAAACGTTGTCAAAAAAGATCACATTATACTGCTTAAGTGTTTATACTTCCATTGTGTCAGTATTTTATACCATTTATTTTTATCCAAATTACCTAGAAGCTATCTGGCTACTTCACAAAATGCTTTTATATTTTCTGTGCCCAGCACATGTTCACTTTCTTTACAAATACCGCTGTCCTGAATCCTGTTACATATCTATAAGTGTACATTCTTTTTACCTTCTATCTAACCTACATGTATATGTTATTGCCTTGAAAAAATCCATTGCATAATAGAAAACAAATATAATAACCTCTTCCATATTGTTCACTGCTCTAGAGAATTAATAAATATTGATTGTAATGTCTGGATCATAGACGAGAAAAATTTCCATATTCTATACTCTAAAAAAATAATGGTTAGGTATTCAACACTCACTGCCATAAAATCTTATTGCAATGACAAACATGGGAGGCAGCTTAGAGTTAACATGAAGAATAGCAGGATGTGGGGGAGAAGAAATATCTTCACGATTAAAGAATGTCCCAAGGACCAGTTACCAAGTATTCTCTAATCTTCTACCAGCAGGTACACGAAACATTGCCGTAACAAGGATAAAACATTAGATATTTACGCTGTGAATCGTATATGGCTTTGTATACACGTTAGGAGTTTACGTAATCCCTATTTTAGGGATTAAATATTCTTGACTGGTGGTGAACTGGGACACAAGTTTTCATTAACGACCCTCTGAGAAGTAGACTGGTTTTAAGATCAGTTCACCTAATAACAAAGGGAAGAAGTCTTCAGAAGGAAACGTGACAAGTTATTGCAATCATTCGCCGCCTGGTCCTCGCGCTGAGTGGTTCTCTTGTTGCTGACTCCTGGCGGACAACGAGAGAGTTACTGATTTTCAGTAATAAGGCGTTTGGTGGAAGGAGGAGGATAAACACCGTGTGTGTTGAGGTTTTGCAGGGGGCAGTGTACCCGGAAAACTCGACTGTTTTGTTGCCTGCGATAATTCGCGATGCTTATGGCATCAGTGCTGAGGAATTACGAGGCATAGCGCTGAATGGGGCGTATGAGAGGATTGTGGACGACTACCAGGACAAACGAATGGTGATCAACGCTGGCCTGGAGGTACGCTTGAGGGATGTATCTCGATACTATACCTATATTCGAGTTCGGAATGTGCCATTTGAACTTATTGATGAAGACATTCGTGAGGCGTTCCGGCAATTTGGAGTGGTTCATACGGCTGTGATGTGATGGCATTTATGCAGGCCTACAGGAAGGATCGTATTCCCTCAAGATGACACTACGTAAGCCCATTCCTTCGTCCGTCCCGATTTCCGAACTCAGGTTTACGTTACGTATGCCGGCCAGCAGCGAACCTGTAGAATCTGCGGAGCATATGATCATGTTGCAGCTACTTGTGGGAGGAGGACAGACCGCCGTCAGGAAGCCCGCATGGAGGAGGCGGTGGTTGACAACGTGGAGAGTGTGGTGCCTGTCTCCAATCCTGGGGGACAAAGTAAGAGATGGAGTGATGAGGTAGATGAGCAGGGTGTTACATGTGAGACTATGCCTGAGGGTTCGGATGCAGAACCATTAGATGGGGGGGTTGCACCTGTGGAGGTGGGGATTTTGGAAGGGGATTTGCCTCCTGTTTTACAAGATGCCCTGAGGGATTTCCTCGACCCACCGGTGGAGGTGTCACCGTTAGGGCCTGGAGTTGGACAAGAGATGCCTGTGGACATCTTTGAGGAGGTAGGGCTTCCCTTGCAGGATGGAGACTCTTATTTGGTGGTGCAGGATGTGGTGGCTGTCGTTCACAGGCAGGATGAGCAGACAGAAGTTGTGGAGATGTAAGCTAGTGGTGATTCCCGCAAAAGGTCTGTGGGCCCGTCTGATGAGGACGAAATTACGCCGGCACAGAGAGTCTGTACAAAGGCATGGGTAGATGTGGCCCGTAGGAGACAGGGAGGGGTGTAGGGGAGAGACGGGCCTAAATGTGGTCAGGGGGCTAAGGAGAAGGGGAAAAGAGCGCCAAAAATCCAGAGGTTTAGAGGAAAACCCACTATGTTGCCTTCAAAAGTCTTACCATAAATGTTAATGGCCTTAGGGCTGAGATGAAACAACGATGGCTAGAGGTGACTATGCGACGTTTTCAGGTTGACATTTGTTTTGTACTGGAACATAATTTCAGGTGTGCGAGGGATTTGTGTTTGAAAGGGTATCGAGTGTATGCGGGTGGTTCAGGGAAATTCAAGGGCGGGGCTGCTGTGGTAATGCGAGAGGTCAGTCCTTTTAAGTTATTAGCGTGGGAGACGGGTGAGAAGGGTAGGGTGGTGAGGGTGGACGGGGTGTGTGGAGACGTGCACGTGAGTTTTATAAGTGTGTATATGCCAGCGGATCAATGCAGGCGTACTAAGGAACGTTTTGTGAGGGATGTACTGCTGTATCATTTGAGAGGACTGCCTGAGGTAACCATTATAGGAGGCGACTGGAACTGTGTAATTCGGGGTAAGAATGTAGAGCCCAGGGAAGTGGGTTGTGTCCTGGGGGTGTTGAGGGAGGTATTAGGAATGGCCGGGGTGATGGATGTAGTTAGGGGTGGAGGATGTTGTGTGGAGCACATGTTCGTGAGGCGGGGTTATCAGGCGCGACTAGATAGGATTTATGTAACTAAGGCGATACAGGTGGGTAGGGTCGACGCAGTGGATGTAGGATATTCCGATCATAGGTGTGTGTTGGCAGATGTCAGCTGGGAAGGAATGATTAAAAGGTATGACAGCTATTGGAAACTGAATGTAAGTTTACTGCAAGGAGTTGGTGAGGGTGAGAGTTTTGCTGCATGGTGGCAGGGACAATAGGAGAAAGGTCAGCATGCAGGGGACTTACTGAGTTGGTGGGAAATGTGGGCAAAGCTGTGTATTAGGAAGTATTATACACAAATGGGCAGGGAGGAAAATTGGGGAAAATTTGGATTATAGAGGTACTTGGAAGGTCAACTGGAGGATTGTTACAAGGAGGGCAGGACTTCTAGGGTGGATGAGATGGGTATTCTGAAAGGTCGTCTGAGAGATTTGCAGAATGAACGATTTAATGCAACACCCATGAGAGGTGGGCTAGAGGAGGTCTTATGGGGCGACAGGCCATCGGCCTGTGTGCTCCGACAATTGAGGAAGAGGCAGAGCGACACAACTATGATGATATTGGAGGTGTGTCAGGAGTTGGGAGGGTATAGGGAGGGACAACTGCTAAGAACTACTGAAGGAATGAGTAATTATATAGATCACTGGGTTACAGAGTATCTGCAGGAGGGAGAGGGGGGGTGAGGGATAAGGCAGTAATAGGGGAGGGGATTCGGTGTATTGTTAGTAAGGAAGACAGGGAGGACATGGAGGGTTAGATTAGTGAGGAAGAGGTATGGGAGGCTGTGCAGGGTTTGAGCAAAGGGAAGGCTCCTGGATTAGATGGTCTCCTTAATGATTTTTATGTGCATAATTGGGAGACCCTACGGGATTGTTTAAAGTCTTCAATTGCATGAAGAATGGGAGGGTATTGGGAAGTATGCAGAGCACTGGGGTTGTGGTTTTGGTGAAGAAAAAAGAGGAAAGTCGAACGATGAAGGATTATAGATTTATAACTTTAATGTGTGCAGATTATAAGATCTTTGCTAAGTTGCTAGGTAATAGGCTTAAGAAAGTGTTGGGATTGGTCTTACATAAGGGGCAATGTGGAATCCCAGGTAGAAGTATGGGAGTGGGTCATGGTCAAATTATTGATTTTATTGAGTGTGGTGAAGGATGGGATGGGGGGTGTTGAGTATCGATTGGAGTGCGGCTTATGATAGTGTTGAAAGGAGTATGTTGTATGATATCATGAGGAGGCAGGGTTTTGGGGATGAATTGGTAGGCTGGGTAGAGACTATATATGGGAGAACCAGGGTTAGGGTACAGATAAATGGTAGGATAGGAAAGGAGATGTCTATGGATAAGGGTTTGAGACAGGGATGCCCCTTGTCCCAGGTATTGTTTGCTTGCATGCAAGATCCCTTTTATCATTTAGTTTCTGGAGGGGTGGCTGAGGGGAAGGGGGAGGATGTATAGATTGTTGGTTATGTGGATGATACCACGATACTAGTGAGAGATGTAGAGGATTTAGTGACTGTGGGGCGTATTGTAGAGATTTTTGGGAAGGCTACTGGAATGAAAGTGTGAAGGAATGTTGAGGCGAATCATGATGCTTAGGGAGCCGGGGAGAATCTCTGCAAGTCTCCTGGGCAGGGAGGGGTGTGGGGGGAGGTACTGCAAGGGGCAGCGATATACCCAGTGTATGATTGGATGGGTATATGGAAAGGTTTACGAAAGTTGTGGCTTAAACCCAGAGTACGTGAATTTGTGTATAGGTTTTTAATGGGGATTGCTGCATCGAAGGCAATTTTGTTGCGTATGGGGATAGGAGAGGGAGGGCTGTGTGATAGATGTGGGGAGGAGGATACAGCGTATCGTATCATGCTGTGTATTTTTGTCCTATTTTGAGTGTAGTGTGTGAATGGTTTGGGAAGGTGTTATGCAGGGTGGGGGAGAGGGCTTTCCACCTTGCGGGCCTTAAGCTTTGATGTGGGAGGGGTGGGAGGGGAGGTGAGATGGGCGCTCTTGTACCTGGTGGCAGACTACGTGTATGTGTCATGGGGAATGAGGGGGTGTCGGGGAGTGTAGAGTCAAGGCTTTGGCTGCTGTGTTTTATAGGACAAAATGTAGAAATAGGGATCTTTATGATCGAAGGTGGGATTCAGCTTTTCTGTGGGTTATAGGGAGTTGGGTAGTTTACTAGAGCTGTGAGGAGGGTTTTAAAGGACTGGCCGGCGACAGGGAGGGGGGGGGAGGAGGATGGGGAGGGAGTGGGGGAGGAGGTGGGGGAGGAGGTGGGGGAGGGTTTGGGGGAGGGGATGTTGGAGGGGATGTATACATGGTGGGGATTTGCGTATGAATGAACGGGAGGGGAGGGGGGTGACAGTGGACACTGCGAGCGTGACACATGACTAAGGAATGCGCGAGGTGTGTGGTATGACGGGAGACGGGGAGGGAGGGAGGGAACCCCTATGGAGCACACGTGTCAGGGGTATCCATAGTGGCTTTTCCTCATAACCTACTGGACTGGTGATGTATTGGTTATAGGTGTAGCTAGTTCCCATTATGGTGTGTTTGTATGGTTCTTATATTTCAACCCACTTGGGTATGAACTGTTTCCATTATGATGTTTGTAACGCTTAGGGTATTATGTTTAATGTGATGTCTTACCTTTGTGGAAGTCAGTTATGGTTCGGTTTTGAGTTGTAAACTGTCTACCTTTGTTCATTGTGTTTGTTTCAATATCCTTAGCTTTATTGTGCACGATGCTCTTTCCTTATATTTTATTTTAAAATGCATCCTTGGGAATGTTTTCTTTCCTTGACCTGTGTTCTTGTCCTGTATAATAATGTTTTCTGTGTTGGAGGTGTGTGTACAAGTACAAGTATGTGTACAAGGTGTGTGTACAAGTACAAGTATGTGTACAAGGTGTGTGTACAAGTACAAGTATGTGTACAAGGTGTGTGTACAAGTACAAGTATGTGTACAAGGTGTGTGTACAAGTACAAGTATGTGTACAAGGTGTGTGTACAAGTACAAGTATGTGTACAAGGTGTGTGTACAAGTACAAGTATGTGTACAAGGTGTGTGTACAACTATTGTGCTATTACGTTTTTCTGTGAATTGGTATTTATCGATGTTAATGGTCAACAGTATGTTGATTGTTGTAATTATTATTATATTGTTCATTTGGGGGTTTATTGTGACTTAGAATTTTGTAATGTACTAAAGTTTCTTTGAGTGGCTGTCTGTACAATACACACGTGTAAGTGATAAGCCATCGGGTGTGGGTTTTTTTGTAGCTTTTGTCATTTTGTCCCTTATGTTTTTAGTGTGCCTTATTGTGATTTATGCCCTTCAGGGTTGTGTACATCCGGTTTATCATTGTCCTGTTCATTGGGTATTATGTATTTATGGTTTTGTGCATTGTATAGTTTTGCTTTGTATGTTTCCTTACGTAGGTAACATGATGACCTTTGTTGTTGCATTGCCAAGTAAAGGAAGGTTAGTGCTGTAACATGACAGTTTTTCACTCTGTATGCTGTTTCTGTCTTTGTCATGTGTTTTGTATTTTGTTTTTTTTTAAATAAATAAAAAAAAGTTCTTGCAAGTTGTGCCGGACCAGTAATTTCGTGATAACTATGTAGGCATTTAGTAAGCAGGTATCACGAGTCAGGTTTTCTTGGCACTCTCCAGGAAATCCTGACCTAAGGTTGCGCTGTTAAACGCCGGGGTGACGGCCTTTGCGCAAAATATCACAGTAGCGGTTGGCACCGGTCCAACAGACGTTGGCACTGACCTTTTCGCCTCAGCTGAGGATGATGGTTTCTTAGAGGAGGACAGATGTTCCTGACCACTAGATAATTACTGCAATATTTCTGAATTATTTGAATCACATCAAACCTTTCAGTATATGCTAACTAGCATATACTGTAGAACAACCTTCGATGGCAGTTAATGTGTTTACTAATTATTTGTCTTACAGAAATTTATATATGCTATGTAAATACCAGGGAGAGGCAGACAGCATGAGTTCCTTACCCACCCCCCACCCTCCTCCCCTTCTTTTCCCTCGGCCCACATAAGTTATCTACTGACGACTAACTGCTATAGCCATTGTTGAGATTGTATCAAAATAAACTGAGTTGAGATAACTTTAAAAGGCTTCAATCTTGTGGAATTCATTTATCATTCAGTAATTTAAAAACAACTTGTTATTCACATATACCTGAAAAAGGATCACAGTCCTGTCTTACATACAGCTGTGAAGAATTTATCAAAAATATTTTCCAAGCTTGACCTACACACTGATTTAATTTCTTGTTTATAAAATATATATCAACACGCCGCTGAAAATAAAAGAATGTTTCCCTCATACTTCTCAAATTTAAATGTTCCCACTTGGAAAGGTCTAATTATTTCATATATTTATTTTCTAGACACAGTTTACAATTATAGGGAAACCAGATCATACTCCTGGCAGGTTTCAGTACTAGACGCTTTAACTAGCCACTGAGCTATTATACGTGGATCCAAATCGCAATATAAAATTACTGGGAAAATGAACCTTTTTAAAGACAGGCTTCAACTAATCTGGTATTCATGGCAAAACATGGCATACATACTTTGCTGATAGCTGCAAGCCTTGTAGGAAATGTTTCAAGTCATAAAAATATATAATTTCCGTATTCTGAAGTGTAATGGCAGGGTAGCAGGCGTGTATTCCACCAGGCTCCATTAATTCTCTTACTACCAGGATTAATGTATTCCTCTCCACGTTGTATATATTAAGGTTCCTTTCTACCCTCAGTGGTTCCTGAGATGCAAACCTGGATTTTTTTCCTTATTCCATCTTTAACATCTCCCGCTGCACTATGAATAAATTTGCATGCATATGTAATCTCGCTGCGGCAACGAAAGTCCGGGACTGAACTCCCAAGGCTTTATATGAGCGCTGATGGAACTCAATAGCTTGTGAGAACGCTAGCGGAAGCCTGAACACAGAATGTGGGAACGTTACCTCAGCCTACACACCTCTATCAGATTTTCTTGACACATTACCATTATTATATTTTCCAAAGAAAGCACTAAACCCGTCGATCTAACAGAAATCTAATAGGAAATTTGTCAATTGGGTTAATATTATACTTTTATGCTACTGTGTTTAAATTAGAATATAAGCAAAGAAAGCTACTCGTAAATATATATGTATATATATATATATATATATATATATATATATATATATATATATATATATATATATATATATATATATATATATATATATATATATTGATGAGGGAAAAGGGTGAGTGGTGCACTTCGAGTCTGTGGAGACAAAGAAGTTTGTCCATGGAAGTAAAGAGAGGAATGTGTGAGAGTATAGTTATACCAACACTCTTATATGGGTGTGAAGCATGGGTGATGAATGTTGCAACGAGGAGAAGGCTGGAGGCAGTGGAGATGTCATGTCTGAGGTCAATGTGTGGTGTGAATATAATGCAGAGAATTCGGAGTTTGGAAATTAGGAGGAGGTGCGGGATTACCAAAACTATTATCCAGAGGACTGAGGAGGGGTTGTTGAGGTGGTTCGGACATGTAGAGAGAATGGAACGAAACAGAATGACTTCGAGAGTGTATAAATCTGTAGTGGAGGGAAGGCGGGGTAGGGGTCGGCCTAGGAAAGGTTGGAAGGAGGGGGTAAAAGAGGTTTTGTGTGCGAGGGGCTTGGATTTCCAGCAAGCATGCGTGAGCGTATTTGATACGAGTGAATGGAGACAAATGGTTTTTAATACTTGACGTGCTGTTGGAGTGTGAGCAAAGTAACATTTATGAAGGGATTCAGGGAAACCGGCAGGCCGGACTTGAGTCCTGGAGATGGGAAGTACAGTGTCTGCACTCGGAAGGAGGGGTGTTAATGTTGCAGTTTTATAACTGTAGTGTAAAGCACCCTTCTGGCAAGACAGTGATGGAGTGAATGATGATGAATTTTTTCTTTTTCGGGCCACTCTGCCTTGGTGGGAATCGGCCGATGTGTTAATATATATATATATATATATATATATATATATATATATATATATATATATATATATATATATATATATATATATATATAATGTCGTGCCGAATAGGAAAATTGATGAATTAGCAAGCATTCATTTAAAATTAAGTTCTTTCTAAAATTTTCTCTTTTACTTTTAAAGATATATTTTTTTTAATTTATGTTAATGTAAAAATTATTATTTTTTTTACCAAAAGAATCTTAGAAAATTTATCTAACAATATTATGAAAAGCGCAATTTAATTTAGCCTAATCCAACTAAAAATATTTTAGATAAGTTTATAATAATTTAAAAATAAACAAGCACAATGAAATACATTTTTTTCGTTCGGTTCAGAATGATTTTTGCGAAATTATTGCATACACAAATTTTCGCTTGTCTTATTCGGCAAGAAGAGCGTTGCTATTTAAGCCAAAATCGCAAGTTTTACCTATTCGGCACAACATATATTTGACACGATTGTCATCAAAGATTTGTTAAGTTATACCATGAATTTTGGAAAGATCCTGGACTTCACCTTACGAAACAAAGCAAATGCGAAAGTAATTATGAACATAGTAGATCATAGTGGAAAATTTAACATATTATTAGAAGATGGGGAATTTACGTGCCTCTTAATAATTTCCGTCATGGACAACGGAATAAACATCTTAAAATTACCTCTTTTCTCACTCTCTGCAGTATAAAATTGCCTCTTTTAGGATTCGAACTTCTGCGTGATATAGGATCCTCGTAAATAAAAACCAGATTTTGCCACGAGTTGAATCACAATGGCTCTTAAGGTAGCTTTCTAAATTTAGTTAAGAGCGCGATACCACCGGAGGAACACTTCTTGCGCGATACCACCGGAGGAACACTTCTTGCGCGATACCACCGGAGGAACACTTCTTGCGCGATACCACCGGAGGAACACTTCTTGCGCGATACCACCGGAGGAACACTTCTTGAAGATTTGTTGGAAAAATCTAGGATTGTGAAGCTTTGTATTAAAACCATTAAGTGTTTATACCAAATAGATGACATTTCTTTAATATAATTTCTTTAATTATAATGTAATAACCAGCAACTGTGAGCATTTAGCCCAGTCAATGGACTTACCAAATTAAGTTATAAGTATTCCAAACTAATAAAGTTTACTGCTGCGACTTAATTGTTTATACTTCATTCATACTTCAGATTGTTACGAATATAATTTCTTGGAGGAAACATCTTAAGGATTACTACCTATTACTAGGTATCTCCAGGTTACCTCCAAATAGTTTCCTGATTTTTTTCTTTATTTTTCTTTTCTTACATCAAAGTTAGTTTACGTTCGATGGGATTGAAATTTACAGCTCTGGAGTACGGTAACTAGGGCAAGATTCTTGCAATTAATGCCATGTGTAGAGGCTCTATGGCTTGTAGAGGCCATTCAAAAATTCTTGGAAAAAGTTTGATAACTCATAAAAAGAGTCTGCTGCCTGTGTTCAAAGGTTCAATAAAAAATCCCTCATATGTCTGAGATGTTGCAAAGTGTAAAATAGTGTGACATTTTATTTCATTTAAATCATGTTAAAAATATTTGAATCCACTTGGCTTCAATATCGACTAGCTGATGCGTCTTACGGACAGGAGAGTACCCATTAAATTCAGTTCATGTGCGGGCAAATTTGTCAAAATGTCAGGGTAGTTGGAATCTTTGGAATCCGTGCCAAAACTTGAGAATGCCGCTTCTGATTGGCTTCAAATTTTCACCCCTTGTTTGTTTTCAAAATTCAATGTTTGCATTATTATTAAATTAATAGTGACTCCCTGTAAGTGTACACTGAGTAGGTGTAAATTTGATTTTTTTTCTGATATTGTTTTCAACAATATCAGAAAAAAATTACATAAATTACTGGAGAATGCCTTTTTCTTATAGGCTCTATATATTTAGTGTTAGTTGGCTTTATTAAAAAAAGAGTGGCTTTCTTATCCTCCAGAAATGGGATTACTCTCACAATCATCTACACCTTCCGAGCATCATCTCTCTTCGGGAGATATTTGTCAATTTATAGCTTCTTATTTTGACCACAGTCACATACATACCGACCTGCCACAGAAGACTTTGATCTTATTAGTACTTACCATGAAGAAAACGTCATAGTTTATTACCAACAAAGTAATTATTACCACACACATAAATAAAAATCGTTATTTACATTTCTTAACAGTGTACTCTCCGAGATTCCTTCTTAATTCTTAATTATTCAACACTTTAAAGCTGCCTAATAATATCTTATGGAAAGACAGCATTAATATAATTCTCTCTTTAAGTAGTATCAGACGCTAAGTCTCATATCTCTTTAAATTTAAAGAAGCTAACATAATTTGAAATATTTTTTTAATGCCTTTTTCATTAATTTGTGCCATTCACACCAATGCATTAAGTTTAAAAACCTTTATATATATTCAGCGATTGTAAAAAGCGCGTTTGATATACGCTTCCAATGTTGTATATCGTGCCATCTGCGATAGATACACAGAAGATTTTTGCAGGCAAATAGAAAATGTTCTGATATATATTATTTTACAGAATATTATACACAAGATTATCCAACCATTCGCAACCTTTTCCTATTTTCCTGTGATAAATATTCAATATCACCATAAACTTCATTTCTCATTACTCTTCGATAATTCTGATCGCTCAGTATTTCTTGCATAAGTCACAAAATCCTGTCCATCGAAAATCTTGAACGGTTCCACAGATAATAAAAAGGTTGATTAATTTCCCCGTCTTTTCAGTCTTCTTATAAAGAATAAATCAAACACACACACACACACACACACGCCTAGCAAACCTAAGAACAGCATTCCGACATCTTAATAAAGAATCGTTCAGGACCCTGTACACTGTGTACGTTAGGCCCATACTGGAGTATACAGCACCAGTTTGGAACCCACACCTTGCCAAGCACGTGAAGAAGCTCGAGAAAGTGCAAAGGTTTGCAACAAGACTAGTCCCGGAGCTAAGGGGTATGTCCTACGAGGAGAGGTTAAGGGAAATCGACCTGACGACACTGGAGGACAGGAGAGATAGTGGGGGGGGACATGATAACAACATATAAGATACTGAGAGGAATTGACAAAGTGGACAGAGACAGAATGTTCCAGAGATGGGACACAGCAACAAGGGGACACAGTTGAAAGTTGAAGACTCAGATGAATCACAGAGATGTTAGGAAGTATTTCTTCAGCACAGAGTGGTCGGGAAGTGGAATAGTTTAGCAAGTGATGTAGTGGAGGCAGGCTCCATACATAGCTTTAAGAAGAGGTATGATAAAGTTCATGGCGCAGGGAGAGTGACCCAGTAGCGGCCAGTGAAGAGGCGGGGCCAGGAGCTGTGAATCGACCCCTGCAACCACAACTAGGTAAGTACAACTAGGTGAGTACACACACACACACACACCCTCTGTGCCACAATAAAAACAACTGGTTCGTTCCCTTCACTATGATAAACGAGGCAGTCTCCGTCGCCACCTCAATGGAAGGCTACCAGTATCCATTATTACCATGAAAAATGGTTTCTCTACAGACAAAAGTTATTTTAATATGAACAAACAGAAACGTGAATGGCTGCAGATTCCAGACACAGCCGTCTGTCTTTGTCATTCTCCTTGGATAGTAAATTTGTTTGTTTCTGCATCATGAAAAAGTGTGTTGCAGTGCATTATGTATGAATTGCAGGTGACATCTTTGCAGGCATATTTATGCTCCAGATATCTGGTAGTTTCTCCCATGTATACAATGTGGCATCCTCCCACAAGGATGATATTTAAGACTCGCTGTAATTGAGTTCCTGATGGATCGGGGAGTTCTAGTAAAATCCTTAATGTTCTTTGCGATGAGGACTAAGATGCTCGTGTTAGTTGTCCAGAGAAGAGTGAGGACTGAACTCACTGCTTTTCCAGCAGATAGAAACAATCGGTCATCTGTGATTACATTTTCTCCAGGACTGTTGAAAATACTGTGAGCTTTGTTCCAGCAGGAGTGGATGACGTATTTGGCAAACTTCAGGGGCCTCAGAGCAGATAATGCCCTGATTAGTAGATTACGTGGTCTTGGTGATTTTTTGTAGACATTATATTTTAGGGATTTATTATTTCGGATGAAGGAGGGATGTGCAGAAATGGTAGTGAGGCGATATATTCTTCTTCCAGAGTAAAATATAAAGTAGGTTTGAGACAAATGAGTTGATTTTTTTAATATGAAGAGGTTGAAACGTGGTGGTACGATCCCCATAATACTTGAATCAGTCCTTCTCAAGATGCTGAAGTATTGGCACCACTGTGCTGAGAGGGTAACTCTTATTCATTCTCAATTAATGTTTATAAATATCTTATAAAGAAGACAAAAAGTGAATATTACATAGTTCGACTAGATCAAAGAAATCTTGAGAGAGAAACGGTATATCAAGACCCATGAAGATGAAGTTAAAAGAGAGAGTAATACATCTTCAGTGAGAACTTGAGTAAATAGGAAAGTGATGTTCAGACTGAGGAATTTCTTGTTTTTCAAAATGGACATACCACTCAGACAAGTGAGGAGATTCCCTGAATGATTTAGGTGTGAGAGACGTCGTGGATAGACGATTAGTAGCGTGTTTTGTCTCGCTATTAATCGTCGGAAGATCAACTAGTGTGTGAGCGTGAAGGTTGTCGCCAATCTTGTTAGGAAAAGTATAATGGAAAAAGACAATAATAACAAGAAAAATAAACACTATTTTAATAGATTGAAATTTAAATAATAAATACGTAAATATGATTATAATAATCCTCTCTTAAGAAAAATGAAAAATGAAAACAAAAAAATATATATCTGATCCAAAGCTACTTATATACACGTGTTCTTGTTAATACAGAAGCAATGAATCCATGTTAGACTCAGTGGTGGTATTGTTGTTGTTGTTGTTGTTGCCTCGATGTTTTCCACAAATCCATCAGTTTTCCAACATCCACAATGTCACAAATGATGTCAGGGACTCAGGTGAAAGTTGTCCCCTGGTAAAGTACAGTTGCCTGAGGTTTCTAGTGTGGACTTAGGAACTACTGGTGTAGTGTAGAATTGGTGGAAACGACTCTGTTTCTCAATTGGTGAGTACGCCGGCCCCCACTCGGCCTTGAATCCGATGATCCGTGCGGAAACAGAGGACTGTGAAAGAAACCACAATAATTACTCACCACTCTAGCATTAATTTACATAGTAGGCATAAGGCCTTTAAAAGAAATGGTGAAACTGTAATAAATAACTTTACCAAAAACCAAGGCAGGACATAGCAGAAGTTAATGTTGTTAAACATGAGTGAAGCTCCAAAATAATTAAAGAGTGAAGCTCTTGAACCTAAAATAATGAAGATACGAGCAGCCGTGAAGTACTTACAGTGAGATCGAGCGTGGTCAGTCGAGTGATTTCAACCTGTGGCCGGAGCCCAGCATTACACCTCTCACCGGGTGGAAAAAAAGATGGGGGGTATAGCAGCAGCTAGACACTCACCCCACCTCAACAAGCAAACTACCATTCAACCATCACTCTACATACCTTCACACTTTCATCACTCCTATCTATGGACTTTTCCCTCACAGTGAGGCACAGCGACGTTACTTGTGGTAGTATATGTTGTGTGTGATTTAGTAGTAATCTACCAAAAAAAATCTACATGTGTAGGGTTGGTGGGAAGGTTACATACCTTTTTAAATCTGTGATGTCCTTGACATAACTTTTATAAACATAAAAATGGAATACAGTACCTACAAGTAGACAGATGTAACACATGTGAAACAACTGGATATATATTATGAAAAGTTTTGCTTACACAAGAGTCTTAATCTGTCAAATACAGAGATGGCAAATATGGAGACAACAGAAGCAAAGGAGGTAGAAAGATCTTGTAATCAGTTCAACAATCTCGTAGTAGTTTGAAGTGGTCAGTCCCTCAGCCTGGAGATGTGTTCAACTTGATCATCTTGAACGATATGAAGCCGAAACAAGAGAATGAAGCCTTTTAGAGTGCCTGAGGGGAGGCGAGGAGAATGAAATTGACATCACAGGAAGCGAGGCCCACTAGTAGAAGAACATATAAATTTAGGAATATTGCAACAAGCTTACTGACCCATGCTAAGCAGGTCCTAGTAAGGGTCAGATCCATTTGAAGAGCCGCCTAACAGTGACCAGTAAACCTGCTGCAGTGATCCTCAATTCTTAAGTCTGAGGACAAATTTGTTAATGAACTATTTGAAATCATTTGGAATCCCAGCGATAATTTGAGAGATTCTATTCTGATCAACTCATATTTTCAGTCGTCCTGAGTTATCAAGAAAAGTTATTGTTATTGAGTTCCTGAAGTTCAAATTTGTCAGTTTTGTTTAATAAATTGTTATTGATTTTCATTCAGTTACTGGAGAATGAATCTTCTTATCGCATTATTGACGCTGATATTTTCCAAAAGAAGATGCCCTATAATTCTTGTACACTTCAAAATTTCAGTATTGATGAGCTTTATTGGTGAGTCTTAATTGGATCTTTTTTTTTTGAGGGGGAAGGGGGGTTAATACGCATCAGTTTTCCAGTTTCATAGAAAGTTTTTTTTTATGAATTAGTCTTTGTATAAAAAAAAAACCATGAAATTATATGTCTTATAAAATTGTAGAGAATTTTAAACAATATAACTGCTAATAGATAATTGAATAATAATGAAAACTCTTATTTTTAAGCTTTTTTATTTTTGTTTTTCAGGAGTTTATTGATCCTTAAAATTGTGGGATTTAATACCTGAGCCGACACTTTCCTAAACTTAGTGTTCGTATTTTCCATTAACTTCCTTCAAAACTTACGTTTACAACTTCAGAAAACTTTATCCATTAGGTAACCAGAAGTAGAACAACTGGTACACTCAGCTCTGTGTGTAGCAGCGGATTATTGCGAGTATTAAGAGAGAAAAAACGTACTTGTAGCCTTAGCTTCCCATCCACTGTAAATTTCTTGCCATTTTTCCAGAATGGTACAAATAAACACAAGCAGTATAATGTGATCCTCTACTGACAACGTTTCGCCCACACAGTGAGCGTACCAGTACGCAGGCAGATCTGACGATCCAAGGAATGCCTGTGTTCAACACCGAAATTCACTCAACCATTTAATCAACTACAGAAACGCAAGACTCATCGCCAGAGAAGACAACACTCAATACTGAAGAATCCTAGAATCATCACTCATCTGTATATCCAACAACATCAACCAGAACAACGGCTTCTACAACATAGCTGAACCTATTGCCAAGAAACTTCTTCATCGCTATCCCACATAAGAACATAAGAATGGAGGAACACTGCAGAAGGTCTACTCATATACTTGTCCAATCTCTTTTTTAAGCTACCTAAAGTCCTACACTATCACCCTACTCGGAAGATTGTCACATGCAACATTCTCCACCTGACCCAACATTCTCCACCTGACCCAACATTCTCCACCTGACCCAACATTCTCCACCTGACCCAACATTCTCCACCTGACCCAACATTCTCCACCTGACCCAACATTCTCCACCTGACCCAACATTCTCCACCTGACCCAACATTCTCCACCTGACCCAACATTCTCCACCTGACTCCTTCATATATGCTCACGTACCTTTAACCCAGGTAGATCTGTTTGTGACTCGATAAAGCCCACTGTGTGGGCGAAACGTTGTCAATAAAGGATCATATTATACTGCTTATGTGTTTATTTTTCCATTGTGTCGGTATTTTATACCATTTATTTCCAGTATGGTATTGAAGATTGTCGACCTTACCGTCATGCTGGCAGTGGCTGACTGGAGGGAGTGGAAGGTGGAGAGAGAGAGAGAGCCTTTTGTATTTTTTATCTTTGACTCAAGCACTTTAGATAATATACTATAGTCCTTAATCAAAAAAGTAGATAGACATTGTCAGCAAATAGTCTCTGTGTGGACTTCCCCGTCCTCTGTTATGTGTCTTTCTGATGAGCTTGCATGTGTTATTGTTTGTGGGATGTAGATAACTGCTGATACTACGCTGGCTTCCCAACTCTTGATTGAACCCATCATTCACAAATCTGACCTTTTATATTTAACCCTCTCATCTCTTCAAACCTTCACTGGTTTCTCACAAACAGTGCTACTACTCACCCCTGCTCCTCCCCTGTTTTCTCATGTGCTACTACTCACCCCTGCTCCTCCTCTGTTTTCTCTGTCTTTCCACATTATTTTTTTTCTGGGAATGCATTTGTTATTATTTAAGTTATTTTCATCTGTGTCAGGTCTATGATATGCTTGGCTGCTTCTGTCATTAGTTCTGATAATTTTTAACTCTTGTTTGTTATTCCATCTGCATCATTCTGCTTTGTTTTCGGTTTCTGTGTTCCGGCTGGTGGTGTTCTGCTTTCTTCCCTTGTTCATGTGTCAGTTGGAAGAACATAAGAATGGAAGAACACTGCATAACAAAATGACATAGAACACCGACAGGTTGGTAAGTAAGACACATTTTCAACAGTTAGGCATCATAATTCCGAAACGTGTCGCCTACACAGTAGGCTTCTGCAGAAACAATAGAGATGTTGATAAATTAGACACATGTGCAAGACTTGGGTATCTTTAATGAGGAAACGTTTCGCCACACAGTGGCTTCATCAGTCCATACAAAGGAGAATAGTTAAAAACAGGAGTAGTTTGAGATAATCAGTCCCTCAGCCTTGAGTCGATGTAATCAGTACATCAATCTTGGACTGATTACATCGACTCAGGGCTGAGGGACTGATTACCTCAAACTCCTGCTTCTGATCTTCACCATTTTTCTTTGTTTAGGACTGATGAAGCCACTGTGGGGCGAAACGTTTCCTCATTAAAGATACCCAAGTCTTGCACATGTGTCTAATTTATCAACTTGTCGGTTGTCTGAACCATTTATCTACAGTAGAGATGTGAAGACGATGTAATCAGTCTATCGCCTTTGAAGACGTAGTTTTGCGGTAGTCAGTCCCTCTTCTCCAGGTTGAGGGACTGGAGTTACCTGGAGAGAGTTCCAGGGGTCAACGCCCCTGCGGCCCGGTCTGTGACCAGGCCTCATGTTGGATCAGAGCCTGATCAACCAGGCTGTTACTGCTGGCCGCACGCAGTCCAACGTACGAACCACAGCCTGGCTGGTCAGGCACCGACTTTAGGTGCCTGTCCAGTACCTGCTTGAAGACAGCCAGAGGTCTATTGGTAATCCCCCTTATGTATGCTGGAAGGAAGTTGAACAGTCTTGGGCCCTTGACACTTATTGTGTTCTCTCTCAACGTGCTAGTGGCACCCCTGCTTTTCATTGGGGGAATGTTACATCGTCTGCCGAGTCTTTTGCTTTCGTAGGGAGTGACACTCGTGTGCAAGTTTGGTACTAATCCCTCTAGGATTTTCCAAGTGTATATAATAATGTATCTCTCCCGCCTGCGTTCCAGGGAGTACAGGTTTAGGAACTTCAAGCGTTCCCAGTAATTGAGGTGGTTTATTGCAGTTATGCGTGCCGTGAAGGTTCTCTGTACATTTTCTAGGTCAGCAATTTCACCTGCCTTGAAAGGTGCAGTTAGTGTGCAGCAATATTCCAGCCTAAATAGAACAAGCGACCTGAAAAAGTGTCAACATGGGCTTGACATCCCTGGTTTTAAAGGTTCTCATTATCCATCCTGTCATTTTTCTGGCAGATGCGATTGCTACAGTGTTATGGTCCTTGAAGGTGAGATCCTCTGTCATGATCACTCCCAGGTCTTTGACATTATTTTTTCGCTCTATTGTGTGGTTGGAATTTGTTTTATACTCCGATGAGATTTTAATTTCCTCGCGTTTTCCATATCGCAGTAATTGAAATTTCTCATCATTGAACTTCATATTGTTTTCTGCAGCCCATTTAACGATTTGGTTGATGTCTGCTTGGAGTCTTGCAGTGTCTTCAATGGTGGACACTGTCATGCAGATTCGGGTGTCATCTGCAAAGGAAGACACGGCACTGTGGCTTATATCCCTGTCTATGTCCGATATAAGGATGAGGAACAGGATGGGAGCGAGTACTGTGCCTTGTGGAACAGAGCTTTTCACAGTAGCTGCCTCAGACATTACTCTGCTGACTACTACTCTTTGTGTTCTACTTGTTAGGAAATTATAGATCCATCTACCAACTTTTCCTGTTATTCCTTTATCACGCATTTTGTGTGCTATCACACCATGGTCATACTTATCAAAGGCTTTTGCAAAGTCTGTGTATATAACATCTGCATTCTGTTTGTCCTCTAGAGCATCCAGGACCTTGTCGTAGTGGTCCAGTAGTTGGGACAGACAGGAGCGACCTGCTCTAAACCCATGCTGCCCTGGGTTGTGTAATTGATGGTTATCTAGATGAGTGGCGATCTTGCTTCTTAGAACCCTTTCAAAGATTTTTATGATATGGGACGTTACCACCACAAAAGTACGTCTTTAAGGGTGATGGACTGATTGCACCGTCTTCACGTTTTTACTGTTTCTGCCATCTTTTCTGTACTCGACTGAAGAAGCCTACTGTGTAGGCGAAACGTTTCGGAATTATGATGCCTAACTTTTGAAAATGTGTCTTACTTACCAAGAACACTGCAGCAGGTATATTGGCCCATACTAGGCAAGTCCTTCTCAAATCCAAACTTACAAACAAAAATATTTGCCCAACTCTTTTGTCAATGCTGCAAATGTAACAAGCCTCGATGACCTCTAATAACTCATGTGGAAGTCCCAGTCAAATCAAGCCTTTTTCACTTATTCATTTATCTAACCTAAATTTGAAGCTGTCCAAGGTTTTAGCTTCAATAACCCGACTAGGCAGACAGTTCAACTCATCAACTACTCATATATGTCGTTCCAGAATATGGAGCTGAACTCTTCTCCAGACTGAGGGACTGACCACCTCATACCTCAAAGGTTGATGGAATGATTACATTATCTTCATTTCACTACTACACTTGGAAATATAAACACTTAAGCAGTATAATGTGGTTCTTTATTGACAACGTTTAGCCCACACAGTGGGCTTTATCGAGTCACAAACAGATCTGTTTGTGACTTGATAAAGCCCACTGTGTGGGCGAAACGTTGTCAACAAAGGATCAAATTTTACTGCTTATGTGTTCATATTTCCATTGTGTCGATATTTTATACCATGTATTTCCACTACTACACCTGCTGCCTCTGTATCTGACTGAAGAAACCCACTGTGTAGACGAAACGTTTCAACAATAAAGATAGACAACTGTTGTACATGTGTCATAATCATCAGGGACAAAGGATCTAGGTCAAGAAATGAGTCTGCCGAGAGGTGGGCAATGGATGAGCCATGAGCTTTCTGAAGCCTGCCGAGAGGTGGGCAATGGATGAGCCATGAGCTTTCTGAAGGCTGCAGAGAGGTGGGCAATAGATGAGCCATGAGCTTTCTGAAGGCTGCAGAGAGGTGGGCAATGCATGAGCCATGAGCTTTCTGAAGGCTGCGTGCACCTCCTCCCTACCCACCACCTTGTTTATCTCTCCTGCGAGTGACGATTACCTTCATGCTGCCTCAGCTATGCTTTCCCAATTTCTGTTCAGTAATGGTCTAAGAATATATACCTACATCTTGGTGTTCTCTTCTAGAGCGTTTTCCCGTCTGAAAATCCTCTTTTGTGCTGCACATTACCAGAGGGTTAGTTTTATTGGGACTCGTTTTGTATCTGGAGTATTTCCCAATTTTCTGAAAATTTTCCATCTGTACATTAACTCCTCCTCTTCTGTATACTCTATAATTGCTCTGATATGTTATAGCTATAAAATGTTATACCTCCTCCTATCTCCTCCTGTCTCCTCCATCCTGATCTACCATTAGGTTCTCAGATCCATTAATCAGTGGACATCCTTTTATTCCTCCCTTAATCTTTCCCACTAATTTATCTTATCAATTACCACCGGTGCTCTTGGTGTCTCTCTTATCACTTCCTCTGCCTGCAGTTCTTCTGTCACCGTCTATTGTAGAGACGTTCTTCCATTGCCCCTTCCTGATTCCTCTGCTTTTTCTGATTTTCCTTTCATTAGCACTGCCCCTTCCACCCTAACCCTTATTTCCACCTGGTCTTTTATTACTTCTTCATTTCCTATTCGTCTTTGGGCTCTTTCTGAAGTGCCAGTTCTCCTTGTCTCCCTTGTCATCCCTTCCCTTTTTACATTTTCTCAAGCTCTGTGTGTGTGTGTACTCACCTAGTTGTGGTTGCAGGGGTCGAGTCACAGCTCCTGGCCCTGTCTCTTCACTGGCCACTACTGGGTCACTCTCCCTGCGCCATGAGCTTTATCATACCTCTTCTTAAGCTATGAATGGATCCTTCCTCCACTACATCGCTTCCCAAACTATTCCACTTCCTGCCCACTCTCTGACTGAAGAAATACTTCCTAACATCCCTGTGATTCATCTGAGTCTTCAATTTCCAACAGTGTCCCCTTGTTGCTGTGTCCCAACTCTGGAACATTCTGTCTCTGTCCACCTTGTCAATTCCTCTCAGTATTTTATATGTCGTTATCATGTCTTCCCTGTCCTCCAGTGTCGTCAGGTCGATTTCCCTTAACCTCTCCTCGTATGACATGCCCCTTAGCTCCGGGACTAGCATTGTTGCAAACCTTTGCACTTCCTCTAGTTTATTTACGTGCTTGGCTAGGTGTGTGTTCCAAACTGCTGCTGCATACTCCAATATGGGCCTAACGTGAACAGTGTACAGGGTCCTGAATGATTCTTTATTAAGATGTCGGAATGCTGTTCTTAGGTTTGCTAGGCGCCCGTATGCTGCAGCAGTTATTTGGTTGATGTGCGCCTCAGATGTGCCTGGTGTTATACTCACCCCAAGATCTTTTTCCTTGAGTGAGGTTTGTAGTCTCTGGCCCCCCTAAACTGTACTCGGTCTGCGGTCTTCTTTGCCCTTCCCCAATCTTCATGACTTTGCACATAGTGGGGTTGAACTTCAGGAGCCAATTGCTGGACCAGGCTTGTAGCCTGTCCAGATCCCTTTGTAGTTCTGTCTGATCTTCGTGTGTGTGTGTGTGTGTGTGTGTGTGTGTGTGTGTGTGTGTGTGTACTCACCTAATTGTACTCACCTAATTGTGGTTGCAGGGGTCGAGACTCAGCTCCTGGCCCTGCCTCTTCGCTCTCCGCTACTGGGTCTCTGCTCTCCCTGCTCCATGAGCTTTATCATATCTCGTCTTAAAACTATGTATGGTTCCTGCCTCCACTATATCTTTCTCTAGACTATTCCACTTCCTGACTACTCTGTGGCTGAAGAAATGCTTCCTAACATCCCTTTGACTCATCTGAGTCTTCAGCTTCCAGTTGTGTCCCCTTGTTTCTGTGTTCCCTCTCTGGAACATCCTGTCACTGTCTACCTTGTCAATTCCCCGCAGTATTTTGTATGTCGTTATCATGTCTCCTCTGACCCTTATTTCCTCCAGTGTTGTTAGTCCTATTTCCCTCAACCTTTCTTCATAAGACAGACCCCTGAGTTGTGGAACTAACCTTGTCGCAAACCTTTGCACTTTCTCTAATTTCTTTACGTGTGTGTACTCACCTAATTGTGGTTGCAGGGGTCGAGACTCAGCTCCTGGCCCCGCCTCTTCGCTGTCTGCTACTGGGTCTCTGCTCTCCCTGCTCCATGAGCTTTATCATACCTTGTCTTAAAACTATGTATGGTTCCTGCCTCCACTATATCTTTCTCTAGTCCATTCCACTTCCTGACTACTCTGTGGCTGAAGAAATGATTCCTGACATCCCTTTGACTCATCTGAGTCTTCAGCTTCCAGTTGTGTCCCCTTGTTTCTGTGTTCCCTCTCTGAAACAACCTGTCACTATCTACCTTGTCAATTCCCCGCAGTATTTTGTATGTCGTTATCATGTCTCCTCTGACCCTTCTTTCCTCCAGTGTTGTTAGTCCTATTTCCCTCAACCTTTCTTCATAAGACAGACCCCTGAGTTGTGGAACTAACCTTGTCGCAAACCTTTGCACTTTCTCTAGTTTCTTGACGTGCTTGACCAGGTGTGGGTTCCAGACTGGTGCTGCATACTCTAGTATGGGCCTGACGTATACGGTATACAGTGTCTTGAACGATTCCTTGTTAAGGTAACGGAACGCTAATCTTAGGTTTGCCAGTCGCCCATATGCTGCCGCGGTTATCTGGTTGATGTGTGCTTCCGGAGACGTGCTTGGTGTTATACTCACCCCAAGGTCTTTCTCCTTTGATGAGGTTTGTAGCCTTTGTCCACCTAGCCTGTACTCTGTCAGCGGTCTTCTTTGCCCTTCTCCGATCTTCATGACTTTGCATTTGGTGGGGTTAAATTCGAGAAGCCAGTTGCTAGACCAGATGTCAAGCTTGTCCAGGTCACTTTGAAGTCCTGCTTGGTCTTCATCCGATGTGATTCTCCTCATTAATTTCACATCATCTGCGAAAAGAGACACTTCTGAGTCTATCCCATCCGTCATGTCATTCACATATAGCAAGAATAGCACTGGTCCTAGGACTGACCCCTGCGGTACACCACTCGTCACAGGCGCCCACTGTGATACCTCATCACGCACCATGACCCGTTGTTGCCTCCCCGTGAGGTATTCCCTGATCCATTCCAGTGCCCTTCCTGTTATACACGCTTGGTCTTCCATCTTTTTACTAATCTCATGTGAGGAACTGTGTCAAAGGCCTTCCTGCAGTCCAAGAAAATGCAGTCAACCCACCCTTCTCTCTCTTGCCTTACCTCTGTTACTTTATCATAGAACTCCAGGAGGTTTGTTACACAGGATTTGCCTTCCCTGAAACCGTGCTGTCTGGCGTTGATTAACCTGTTCTGCTCCAGATGCTCCACCATTCTTTTTCTGATGATTTTCTCCAAGACTTTGCACACTATACACGTAAGTGACACCGGTCTGTAGTTTAGTGCCTCTTTTCTGTCTCCTTTTTAAAGATGGGGACTACGTTGGCCTTTTTCCATATCTCAGGTAGCTGCCCAGTTTCAAGGGATGTGTTGAAAATTTTGGTAAGTGGCACACTCAGAACCTCAGCTCCTTCCCGAAGGACCCATGGTGAGATATTGTCCGGACCCATTGCCTTTGAGGTATCAAGGTCACTGAGTAACTGCTTCACCTCCCCCTCAGATGTGTGTATTCCCTCCAGCACTCGATACATCCCTTGTTGGTGATGCACCCTGTCCTGTCTACCCAACTGCCTCCCTTCCTCCACTGTGAATACTTCCCTAAACCTCGAGTTGAGCTCCTCACATACCTCTTGATCATTACTTGTGAGTTCCCCATCTTCCCTCCTCCTCCTGTGTGTGTGTGTGTGTGTGTGTGTGTGTGTGTGTGTGTGTGTGTGTGTGTGTGTCGGTGTGTGTACTTTAGAATTACGCTAAGTGCAGGAAATGTCTGGTTCTAATTAAGCATTCTGTCCCATCACCAGAAACAGAGGTCGCTCCAATCGCATTAGTGGATATCCACACAATCCACAGTAATAAGAGGATTCTGCCATCTCTGTTATTCTGCTTAATCTCTTTGCTGCTTAATCCTATTTCTTCATTAATCTGAAGTGTGTTGCTCTGCTGGTGCTGGATTATGGACATAAGGGAGATGCTAGAGAGGCAGAGTGGTTTGAGATGCAGGAGAGAACAAATTAAAGTTCTTGTTTTTGGTAGTGTGGAGTGGATGGTTGGTGGCCGTGTGGGACATGGGATAGTGGAGGGTTACAATCTTGGTTTAATAACGTACACTTATTAAACTTTGTTAACGAAAGATCACATTTTACTACATTTCTTGTCTTTATCCATAGTGTCCAGTTTTTTTATACCATTTTTTTACATGGAGAATACAGAGTCCTTCTGACTGCGATCTTTCTCTGTATATACCTGCTTGTTTCTGCGTGGTGCATTGACACACACACACACACACACACACACACACACACACACACACACACACACACACACACACACTAGAATATGCAGCACCAGTCTGGAACTCATACCTGGTCAAGCACGTAAAGAAACTAGAGAAAGTGCAAAGGTTTGCGACAAGGTTAGTTCCACAACTCAGGGGTCTGTCCTATGAAGAAAGGTTGAGGGAAATAGGACTAACAGCACTGGAGGAAAGAAGGGTCAGAGGAGATATGATAACGACATACAAAATACTGCGGAGAATCGACAAGGTAGAGAGTGACAGGATGTTCCAGAGAGGGAACACAGAAACAAGGGGACACAACTGGAAGCTGAAGACTCAGATGAGTCAAAGGGATGTTAGGAAGCATTTCTTCAGCCACAGAGTAGTCAGGAAGTGGAATAGTCTAGAGAAAGATATAGTGGAGGCAGGAACCATACACAGTTTTAAGACAAGGTATGATAAAGCTCATGGAGCAGGGAGGGCAGAGACCCAGTAGCGGACAGCGAAGAGGCGGGGCCAGGAGCTGAGTCTCGACCCCTGCAACCACAATTAGGTGAGTACATATATATATATATATATATATATATATATATATATATATATATATATATATATATATATATATATATATATATATATATATATGTGCCGATTAGGTAAAACTTGCGATTTTGGCTTAAATAGCAACTCTGTTCTTGCCATATAAGACAAGCGAAAATTTGTGTATGCAATAATTTCGCCAAAATCATTCTGAACCTAACGAAAAAATATATTTCATTGTGTTTGTTTATTATTAAATTAATGTTAACGTATCTAAAATATATTTAGTTGGGTTAGGCTAAATTAAATTGCGCTTGTTGTAATAAGGTTAGGTAGGTTTTCAAAGTTGCTCTTGGTACAAAATTTTAAATTTTTACATTAACATAAATGAAAAAAATATATCTTTAAACGTATAAGAGAAAATTTTAGAAAGGACTAAATTTAAGATGAGTTCTTGCTAATTGACCAGTTTTACCTAATCGGCACGACATATATATATATATATATATATATATATATATATATATATATATATATATATATATATATATATATATATATATATATATATATATATATATATATATATATATATATATATATTCATTTATGGTAATGTAAAAATTAATAATTATGTACCAAAAGAACTTTAGAAAACTTATCTAACCATATTATAACAGGCGCAATTTAATTTAGCCTAATCCAACTAAATATATTTTAGATAAGTTTTCAATTATTTAAAAATAAACAAGCAGTGAAATATTATTTTTTTGGTTCGGATCAGAATGATTTTTGCGAAATTATTGCATACACAAATTTTCGCTTGCCTTATTCGGCAAGAAGAGAGTTGCTATTTTAGCCAAAAATCGCAAGTTTTACCTATACTGATGCCTGTGTATAGAATTATCTCTAGAAAATAATATATGTAGATAGTAACACCTACAAATAAAAATACCTGCAGATATAATTTTTATTAGTTTTAATTGAAGTGTGTTGGTCAAACATTGGTCACCGAGGCTGTAATTCACTTTTTCACAAATATTCATTAATCCTGAGAATATTATTTAAAGTAAGCTCTCATTGCATATGCAATGAGATAAACAAGCTCCAAGGTGTATAAAGACAGTTCGATACATTCCTCTTTCAATTTATTCTCTGGCGTAAATACTTCATGGTGAATATGCAACAATAAACTCTATTATACCTCTTTGTATATTCAGTGAGACAATTGCCTCCATAGTTACGTATTCACCGAGAGATACACTCCTCTCAGTGTATATACAGTGAGGTATACTCCGGTCTTGGTGTATATTCTGTGTAGCAACACTTGATGTATATATAGAAAAATTCAATGATATTCTCATAATTTTCTAAAGTCTGAGTAATGTTTTATAACTTCTAGCATCTCCTCACAGAAATGTTTTATTAGTCAATGAAATAAAACTGATTCACATATTAAAAAACGGAATTGTGTTTCTCTGGAGATTGTATTTATTTGTTTATTCGTGTTGACTTAAGGAGTATCTCTCTGTTTTTGAAATCTGACGAACTCTGAGCATCTTTACCAAGAAGGCAGCAAGATGCCGCAGCCTCCACTTCAACCCCTTCAATTGTAGTCGTGATTGAAGCAACTTTCTACCCCATCCTCTTCACCAGTCTTCATGATGAGGCAGCATACAGGTCATCTTCACCAGTCTTCATGATGAGGCAGCATACAGGTCATCTTCACCAGTCATCATGATGAGGCAGCATACAGGTCATCTTCACCAGTCTTCATGATGAGGCAGCATACAGGTCATCTTCACCAGTCATCATGATGAGGCAGCATACAGGTCATTTTCACCAGTCATCATGATGAGGCAGCATACAGGTCATCTTCACCAGTCATCATGATGAGGCAGCATACAGGTCATCTTCACCAGTCATCATGATGAGGCAGCATACAGGTCATCTTCACCAGTCATCATGATGAGGCAGCATACAGGTCATCTTCACCAGTCATCATGATGAGGCAGCATACAGGTCATCTTCACCAGTCTTCATGATGAGGCAGCATACAGGTCATCTTCACCAGTCATCATGATGAGGCAGCATACAGGTCATCTTCACCAGTCTTCATAATGAGGCAGCATACAGGTCATCTTCACCAGTCTTCATGATGAGGCAGCATACAGGTCATCTTCACCAGTCTTCATGATGAGGCAGCATACAGGTCATCTTCACCAGTCATCATGATGAGGCAGCATGCAGGTCATCTTCACCAGTCATCATAATGAGGCAGCATGCAGGTCATCTTCACCAGTCATCATGATGAGGCAGCATGCAGGTATCTCATTCATTTCTTTGTCGTCAAGTGTGTACGTTCCGTTTTGTGAGAGCAAGGGCCAGATACTAGTTGTGGTATTTGCATATTTTTTTTTCCATATGAAATTAAATATTATGACTTTCTTTCGATTTCAACAATTGCTTTTAGCTCCTCCTGTCTCTCCTGGATCCTGTATGAATTATTTAACTTAAGCACTATATCTTCCACTTCCTGGTCAGCGATTCCTTTCTTATTTCGGATAATCTAGCTCCCTTGAGGACCTCAGTGATTCTTCGCCTTCTCCTGTAAAGGGAGAGTCTCCCTATCTGTCCAGTTTACTTCTCTTTTTTTTTCTTAGGGAAAGATGCCTTGAACATACTTCAGCTTCCAGAAAGTTGATCATTTCAAGACACTGGTATGGATCCATGTTATTTAAGATGTCTTCCTAACAAATTTCATTTAGGACATAATTTTCCTGATCCCAGTTGAAGATGCTGTTGCTAAAGTTGAATAGGGTGAAGGCACCCTCGTATGCTGTATGCATTTTGCTGGTCAGGACCCCTGTGCATATAAGTCTGGCCTTCGATTAGATTGTGATCCGAATTAGTTGTATTTGATATCGTTATGTTTCTTACCAGGTCATAATTATTTGTAAAAATGAAGTCAGGTGTGTTTTCCAGTCTTGTTGGCTCCACTACCTGCTGGCTTAGGGTGTATTTATTCCAGAGATTCAGCAACTCATGTGTGTGTGACTTCTCATCTGAGCTGCCTCCAGGGATTGTCTCTGCTATAACATTATTTGCTAAATTCTTCCATTTTGTATGTCGTAGATAGAAACAAAAAGCAGCAAGATTATTGGGGCTGGGGCTGGAGGGTTTTCCAGACAGTAATTAATTTTGAATAATTGTTCCTTGAACTGTAGGGAAGTTGCGTCTGGTGGCTTATATACAACCATTGGCGATAATGATTTATTCATTAATAATAATAAATAATAATAACTAAAAAATAATGATGAATAAAAATATCAAATAAATAAAATATTGAATACAAATAATCACAATAAATAAAAAAGAAAGTCTTCCCCCATAAAGAAAAAAAAATATTCAGGGCATTACAACTAGCACAAGGTGTGTGAGGCATAGAAGTGTTGGAGAGAGACAAGGTGAGGGAGGAAGATTAGTGTTGGAGAGACACAAGGTGAGGGAGGAAGATTAGTGTTGGAGAGACACAAGGTGAGGGAGGCAGAGAAGTGCTGAAGAGACACAAGGTGTGGCAGGCAGAGAAAGGTTGGAGACACACAAGGTGAGGGGAGGCAGATTAGTGTAGGAGAGACACAAGGTGAGGGAGGCAGATTAGTGTAGGAGAGACACAAGGTGAGGGAGGCAGATGAGTGTTGGAGACACACAATGTGAGAGGGAGGCAGATTAGTGTAGGAGAGACACAAGGCGAGGGAGGCAGAGGAGTGTTGGAGAGACACAAGGCGAGGGAGGCAGAGGAGTGTTGGAGAGACACAAGGTGAGGGAGGCAGAGGAGTGTTGGAGACACACAAGGTGAGGGGAGGCAGATAAGTGTTGGAGAGACACAAGGTGAGGGAGGCAGAGAAGTGTTGGGGAGACACAAGGTGAGGGAG
Organism: Cherax destructor; assembly: GCA_009830355.1. NCBI lineage: Eukaryota > Metazoa > Arthropoda > Malacostraca > Decapoda > Parastacidae > Cherax > Cherax destructor. The sequence continues at coordinate 32,024 of WNWK01007967.1, read as the reverse complement.
GCAGAGAAGTTTTGGAGAGACACACGGTGTAGGAGGCAGAGAAGTGTTGGAGAGACACAAGGTGAGGGAGGCAGAGGAGAGTTGGAGACATACAAGGTGAGGGGAGGCAGAGAAGTGTTGGAGAGACACAAGGTGAGGGAGGCAGAGAAGTGTTGGAGAGACACAAGGTGAGGAAGGCAGAGAAGTGTTGGAGAGAGAGAAAGTGTGGGAGGCAGAGGAGTTTGGAGAGACACAAGGTGTGGGAGGCAGAGGAGTGTTGAAGAGACACAAGGTGTGGGAGGCAGAGGAGTGTTGGAGAGAGACAAGGTGTGGGAGGCAGAGGAGTGTTGAAGATGTTATCTAAAGCTGGGAAGTTACACTAATTGTGGCGTATATCTTGTGTTGCATCAAAGCGTGGCGTATGTCTTGGGTTATCATAGTGCGGCGTATATCTTGTGTTATAGTGCTGCGTATACCTTATGTTATCATAGAGTGGCGTATATCTTGTGTTGTTATAGTGCGGCGTATATCTTGTGTTATAGTGCTGCGTATACCTTATGTTATCATAGAGTGGCGTATATCTTGTGTTGTTATAGTGCGGCGTATATCTTGTGTTATAGTGCTGCGTATACCTTGTGTTATCATAGAGTGGCGTATATCTTGTGTTGTTATAGCGTGGCGTATATATTGTGTTATCACAGTGTGGCGTATATATTGTGTTATCACAGTGTGGCGTATATCTTGTGTTATAATACGGCGGCGAACATCTTGGGTTATCATAGGACACCGTATATCTTGTGTAGTTATAATGGTCTGGGAGTTATTATGGGATGGTGTTATCAGAGGGAAGTGTCATTGTTATGAGTAGGAGAAAACCATAGCTAGGATGTTATTATAGGTGGACTGTATGTACCGTGTGGTGGAGTGTATGTACAGTGTGGTGGAGTGTATGTAAGTGTGGTGGAGTGTATGTACCGTGTGGTGGAGTGTATGTACCGTGTGGTGGAGTGTATGTACCGTGTGGTGGAGTGTATGTACCGTGTGGTGGAGTGTATGTACCGTGTGGTGGAGTGTATGTACCGTGTGGTGGAGTGTATGTACTGTGTGGAGGAGTGTATGCACCGTGTGGTGGAGTGTATGTACCTTGTGGTGGAGTGTATGTACAGTGTGGTGAGTGTATGTACCGTGTGGTGAGGTATGTACCGTGTGGTGATATGTACGTGTGGTGGAGTGTATGTACAGTGTGGTGGAGGTATGTACCTGTGGTGAGTGATGACGTGGGAGTGTATGTACCGTGTGATGGAGTGTATGTACAGTGTGGTGAGGTATGTACCGTGTGATGGAGTGTATGTACCGTGTGGTGGAGTGTATGTACCGTGTGAAGTGCATGTACCGTGGGTGGAGTGTATGTACCGTGTGGTGGAGTGTATGTACCTTGTGGTGAGTGTATGTCAGTGTGGTGGAGCGTATGTACCGTGTGGTAGAGTGTATGTACTGTGTGGAGGAGTGTATGCACCGTGTGGTGGAGTGTATGTACCGTGTGGTGGAGTGTATGTACCGTGTGGTGGAGTGTATGTACCGTGTGGTGGAGTGTATGTACAGTGTGGTGGAGCGTATGTACCGTGTGGTGGAGTGTATGTACCATGTGGTGGAGTGTATGTACCGTGTGGTGGAATGTATGTTCCGTGTGGTGGAATGTATGTACAGTGTAGTGGAGTGTATGTACAGTGTGATGGAGTGTATGCACCGTGTGGTGGAGTGTATGTACCGTGTGGTGGAGTGTATGTACCTTGTGGTGGAGTGTATGTACAGTGTGGTGGAGTGTATGTACCGTGTGGTGGAGTGTATGTACCGTGTGGTGGAGTGTATGTACCGTGTGGTGGAGTGTATGTACAGTGTGGTGGAGCGTATGTACCGTGTGGTGGAGTGTATGTACCGTGTGGTGGAGTGTATGTACCGTGTGATGGAGTGTATGTACAGTGTGGTGGAGTGTATATACCGTGTGATGGAGTGTATGTACCGTGTGGTGGAGTGTATGTACCGTGTAGTAGAGTGCATGTACCGTGTGGTGGAGTGTATGTACAGTGTGGTGGATTTTATGTACAGTGTTGTGGAGTGTATGTAACGTGTGGTGGAGTGTATGTTCGGTGTGGTGGAGTGTATGTACAGTGTGGTGGAGTGTATGTACAGTGCGGTGGACTGTATGTACCGTGTGGTGGAGTGTATGTAGCGTGTGGTGAAGTGTATGTACCGTGTGGTGGACTGTATGTTCCGTGTGGTGGAATGTATGTACAGTGTAGTGGAGTGTATGTACCGTGTGGTGGAGTGTATGTACCGTGTGGTGGAGTGTATGTACCGTGTGGTGGAATGTATGTTCCGTGTGGTGGAATGTATGTACAGTGTAGTGGAGTGTATGTACAGTGTGGTTGAGTGTATGCACCGTGTGGTGGAATGTATGTACCGTGTGGTGGAGTGTATGTACCGTGTGGTGGAGTGTATGTACCGTGTGGTGGAGTGTATGTACCGTGTGGTGGAGTGTATGTACCGTGTGGTGGAGTGTATGTACAGTGTGGTGGAGCGTATGTACCGTGTGGTGGAGTGTATGTACCGTGTGGTGGAGTGTATGTACCGTGTGATGGAGTGTATGTACAGTGTGGTGGAGTGTATGTACCGTGTGTGGAGTGTATGTACCGTGTGGTGGAGTGTATGTACAGTGTGGTGGATTTTATGTACAGTGTTGTGGAGTGTATGTAACGTGCGGTGGAGTGTATGTTCGGTGTGGTGGAGTGTATGTACAGTGTGGTGGAGTGTATGTACAGTGCGGTGGACTGTATGTACCGTGTGGTGGAGTGTATGTACCGTGTGTTGGAGTGTATGTACCGTGTGGTGGAGTGTATGTACGTGTGGTGGACTGTATGTACCGTGTGGTGGAGTGTATGTACCGTGTGGTGGACTGTATGTACAGTGTAGTGGAGTGTATCATAAGGTGGTGTGTATCATAGGGTGGGGAACATCATAGAGTGGAGTGTATAATAGGGTAGGGTGTGAAATAGGGTGAGTGTATAATAGGGTGGGGTGCGAAATAAGGTGGAGTGTATAATAGTGAGTTGTGTGAAATAGGGTGGAGTGTATCATAGGGTGGAGTGTATAATATGGTGAGGTGTATCATAGGATGGGGAGTATCATAGGGTGGGGAGTATCATAGGGTGGAGTGTATCATAGGGTGGAGAGTATCATAGGGTGGGGAGTATCATAGGGTGGGGAGTATCATAGGGTGAGGTGTATCATAGGGTGAAGTGTATCATAGGGTGAGGTGTATCATAGGGTGAGGTGTGTCATAATGTGGAGTGTATCATAGGGTGGGGAGTATCATAGGATGGGGAGTATCTTAGGGTGAGGTGTATCTACGGTGTGGGAGTTCATAAGTGGAGTGTTCATATGTTGGAGTATCATAGGGTGAGGTGTATCATAGGGTGAGTGTATCATAGGGTGGAGTATCATAGGGTGGGAGATCATAGTGTGAGGAGTATCATGGGTGAGGTGTATATAGGGTGGAGTGTATCAAGGGTGGGGAGTATCATAGGGTGGGGAGTATCATAGGGTGAGGAGTATCATAGGGTGAGGTGTATCGTAGGGTGGGGAGTATCATAGAGTGGAGTGTATCATGGGTGGGAGTATCATAGGGTGGGTGTATCATAGAGTGAGGTGTATCATGGGTGAGGTGTATCATAGGGTGAAGTGTATTATAGGTGAGGTGTGTCATAGGGTGGGGAGTATCATAGGGTGGGAGTATCATTGGGTGGGTGTATCATAGGGGAGGTGTATCATAGGGTGAGTGTATCATAGGGTGGGAGTATCATAGGGTGGGGTGTATCATAGGGTGAGGTGTATCATAGGGTGAGGTGTATCATAGGGTGAGGTGTATCATAGGGTGGAGTGTATCATAGGGTGGGGAGTATCATAGGGTGGGGTGTATCATAGGGTGAGGTGTATCATAGGGTGAGGTGTATCATAGGGTGGAGTGTATCATAGGGTGGGGAGTATCATAGGGTGGAGAGTATCATAGGGTGGGGAGTATCATAGGGTGGGGAGTATCATAGGGTGAGGTGTATCATAGGGTGGAGTGTATCATAGGGTGGGGAGTATCATAGGGTGGGGAGTATCATAGGGTGAGGTGTATCATAGTGTGATGTGCATTATAGGGTGGGGAGTATCATAGGGTGAGGTGTATCATAGGGTGAGGTGTATCATAGGGTGAGGTGTATCATAGGGTGGGGAGTATCATAGGGTGGGGTGTACCATAGGGTGAGGTGTATCATAGGGTGGATTATATCATAGGGTTGGGTGTCTCATAGGGTGCGGTGTATCATAAAGTGGAGTGTATCATAGGGTGGAGTGTATCATAGGGTGGAGTGTATCATATGGTGGAGTGTATCATAGGGTGGAGTTTATCATAGGTTGGGCTGTATCATAGGGTGAGGTGTATCATAGGGTGGGGAGTATCATAGGGTGGGGAGTATCATAGGGTGAGGAGTATCATAGGGTGAGGTGTATCATAGGGTGAGGTGTATCATAGGGTGAGGTGTATCATAGGGTGGGGAGTATCATAGGGTGGGGAGTATCATAGGTTGGGCTGTATCATAGGGTGAGGTGTATCATAGGGTGGGGAGATCATAGGGTGGGGAGTATCATAGGGTGGGGAGTATCATAGGGTGAGGTGTATCATAGGGTGAGGTGTATCATAGGGTGAGGTGTATCATAGGGTGGGGAGTATCATAGGGTGGGGAGTATCATAGGGTGAGGAGTATCATAGGGTGAGGTGTATCATAGGGTGAGGTGTATCAAAGGGTTTAGTGTATCATAGGGTGGGGAGTATCATAGGGTGGGGAGTATCATAGGGTGAGGAGTATCATAGGGTGAGGTGTATCATAGGGTGGGGAGTATCATAGAGTGGAGTGTATCATAGGGTGGGGAGTATCATAGGGTGGGGAGTATCATAGGGTGAGGTGTATCATAGGGTGAGGTGTATCATAGGGTGGGGAGTATCATAGGGTGGGGTGTATCATAGGGTGAGGTGTATCATAGGGTGGGGTGTATCATAGGGTGGGAAGTATCTAAGGTGGAGTGTATCATAGGGTGAGGTGTATCATAGGGTGGGGTGTATCATAGGGTGGGGTGTATCATAGGGTGGGGTGTATCATAGGGTGGGGTGATCATAGGGTGGGGTGTATCATAGGGTGGGGTGTATCATAGGGTGGGATGTATCATAGGGTGGATTGTATCATATGGTAGAGTGTATCATATGGTGGAGTGTATCATAGGGTGGGTGTATCAAAGGGTGGGGTGTATCATAGGGTGGGGTGTATCATAGGGTGGGGTGTATCATAGGGTGGGGTGTATCATAGGGTGGGGTGTATCATAGGGTGGAGTGTATCATAGGGTGGGATGTATCATAGGGTGGATTGTATCATATGGTAGAGTGTATCATATGGTGGAGTGTATCATAGGGTGGGGTGTATCAAAGGGTGGGGTGTATCATAGGGTGGGGTGTATCATAGGGTGGGGTGTATCATAGGGTGGGATGTATCATAGGGTGGATTGTATCATAGGGTGGGGTGTATCATAGGGTGGAGTGTATCATAAGGTGGGGTGTATCATATAGTGGAGTGTATCATAGGGTCGTGTGTATCATAGGGTGGGGAGTATCATAGGGTGGAGTGTATCATAGGGTGGAGTGTATCATAGGGTGGAGTATATCATAGGGTGGAGTATATCATAGGGAGGAGTGTATCATAGGGTGGAGTGTATCATAGGGTGGAATGTATCTTAGGGAGGAGTGTATCATATGGTCGGGTGTATCATAGGGTGAAGTGTATCATAGGGTGGGGAGTATCATAGGGTGGATTGTATCATAGGGTGGGGTGTATTATAGGGTGAGGTGTATCATAAGGTGGAGTGTGTCATAGGGTGGGTTGTATCATAGGGTGGGGTGTATCATAGGGTGGGGTGTATCATAGGGTGGGGTGTATCATAGGGTGGGAAGTATCATAGGGTGGAGTGTATCATAGGGTGGGGTTTATCATAGGTGGGGAGTATCATAGGGTGGGGTGTATTGCATGAACGGGTGTATCGTGGGGTAATGTTCATAGTGAGTTGAAGACTACCGTGTGTTACAATGCATGCTTTGATGGGTTGTATCGTGGGCTGGTCTGTATCGTGGGTGGGGATGTATCGTGGGTTGGATTGTATGTTGGGTTGGTCAGTATCGTATGCTGGGTTTTATCGTTTGTTGGTCTGAATCGTGTGTTGGGTTGTACCGTGGGTTGGTCTGTATCGTGGGATGATTTGTATCGTGGGCTGGGTTGTATAGTGGGTTGGGTTGTATAGTGGGTTGATCTGAATCGTGTGTTGGGTTGTATCGTGTAGTGAGTAGTATCGTGGGCTTGGTTTATATCGTGGGCTGTCTGTATCGTTTGTTGGGTTGTTTCTTATGTTGGGTTGTATCGTGGGATGGGTTGTATTTTGGGATAGGTTGTATCGTGGGTGGGGATTTATCGTGGGTTGGGTTGTAAGATGGGTTGGTCTGTATCGTAAGTTGGGTTGTACTGTGGGTTGGTCTGAATCGTGTGATGGGTTGTATCGTGGGTTATACTATATCGGGGGTTGGTCTGTATCGTGAGTTGGGTTGTATTGTGGATTAGCCTGTATCGTGGGTTGGTCTGTATCGTGGATTTTGTTGCATATTGGGTTGTGTTGTATCGTGAGTTGTGTTGTATCGTGGGTTGGTCTATATCGAGAGTATGGCTGTATCGTGGGTTGGGATGTGTGATGGGTTGGTCGGTATCGTGTGGTGGGTTGTATCGTGGGTTGGTCTGTATCGTGTGTTGGATTGTATCGTGTGTTGGATTGTATCGTGTGTTGGATTGTATCGTGTGTTGGGTTGTATCGTAGGTTAGTCTGTATCCTGGTTTGGGTTGTATTGTGTGATGGGTTGTTTCGTGGGTTATTCTGAATCGTGTTTTGGCTTGTATCGTGGGTTGGTTTGAATGGAGGATTGGGTTGTATCATGGGTTGGCATGTATCGTGGGCTGGTCTGTATTGTGGGTTGGGTTGATCCTTGAGTTGGGTTGTATCGTGGGTTGGGTTGTATCGTGTGTTGGGTTGTATCGTGGGTTGGAGAGTATCGTGGGATGGGTTGTATCCTGAGTTGGGTTGTATCGTAGGTTGGGTTGTATCGTGGGTTGGGTTGTATCGTGTGTTGGGTTGTATCGTGGGTTGAAGAGTATCGTGGAGGTAGCTGGGGGGACAGGGGTAACTTTGTGAGTTATTGTTCTCTGGGGAAGGTGTGACGGCACACAGAAAAGATTTAGTATCTAAAGTTGTGTAAAGTAATTTCCGAACACTATCTCCAGAGAAGGAGGGTGTGTGTGTGAGAGAGAGAGAGAGAGAGAGAGAGAGAGAGAGAGTAAAAAGAGGAGAAGAGGGAGAGAGAGAGAGAGAAGAGAGAGAGAGAGAGAGAGAGAGAAGAAGAGAGAAAGAAGAGAGAGAGAGAGAGAGAGAGAGAGCTATGTTATGTACAAGGCCAACATAGTCATAGTACCACACTTGGCTCCACTTCGAGGACAGCGAGAAGCGAGCTTCTATACCACAAGACGGGCAGAAAGCAGCAACTTCACTCTGGCTGTACCCTTCTCCAGAACATCACTTCATCTGAGATCCTTTATTCCCAGGATGACTCGAGTCTGGAACACATTCATACAGCATAATGATATCTATGAGATAAAGTCAGTTGATCAAATGAAGATGCTGGCCCACAGATGGCTCCTACTTCATCCTGTTCCCGACTTGTATGTTTCATAAAAATAAAAATGCTTTCAAATGAGCTGATGTAGGTAACAGCTCTTAGCTTGTCAATAAAGTTAGGAATTCTTAACTTGTAAATAGCTTGTCAATAAAGCTAGGGATCTTTAACCTAACCTTGTCAAACACTGAGTAAAAAGAATGAGAGAGAGATAATTAATCAAATTATGATTTTTAGGAATCAAGATTTAACTCCTTGTGAGTAGTGTCTCTGCGTGTGTGTACTCACCCATTTGTGGCTGCAAGGGTCGATTCACAGCTCCTGGCTTATCCTCGTCGCTACTCGCTAGTAGGGGCCACTCTCTCCCTGCTCCAAGAGCCTTATTGTACCTCATCTTAAAGCTATGTATTGATCCTGAATTCACTACTGCACGCTCCAGATTGTTCCACTTCCTGACAACTATAAGGCTGAAAAAATACTTCCTAACATCCCTATGACTCATCTAAGTCTTCCACTTCAATTTGTTTCTGTGTCCCATCTCTGTCCCTATCCACCTTGTCAATTCCTCTCTGCATTTTACACATCGTTATCATGTTTTCCATATCCATCCTGTCCTCCAGTGTCTTCAGGTTGAGTTCCCTTAACCTCTCCTCGTAGGACATATCCCTGAGCTCTGAGGACTAGTCTTGTTGCAAGCTTTTGCACTTTCCAATTTCTTGATGTGTTTGACAAGGTGTGGGTTCCATACTGGTGCTGCATACCCCCAGTATGGGCCTGACGTACACGGTGCACAGTGTCTTGAATGACTCCTTACTTAGATGTCGAAACACTATTCTTAGATTTGCCAGGCGCCCATATGCTGCTGACAAACCTAAGACTGTGCGCCTCAAGAGATGTGCTCGGTATGATGCTCACTCCATGCTCCTTTTCCATGAATGAGTTTTGCTGCCTTTTCTGCAGTTAGAAAGGTTAAACTCCAAGAGTCATTTGTTGGAACAGGTTTACAGTAGCTGGTCGCTACTAGGTTCATTCTAGCTCTGCTCCATGAGCTTTATCGTATCTCATCTTAAAACTATGTATGGATCCTGCCTCCATTACATCACTCTCCAGATTGTTCCTCTTCCTGACAACTCTATGGCTGAAGAAATACTTCCTAACATCCCTGTGACTCATCTGAGTCTTCAACTTCCAACTGTGACCCCTTGTTGCTGTGTCCCATCTCTGGAACATCCTGTCTCTGTCCACCTTCTCGATTCCCCTCAGAATTTCATTTGTCGTTATCATGTCCCCGCTATCCCTCCTGTCTTCCAGTGTCGTCACGGCGATTTCCCTTAACTTTTCTTCGTAGGACATTTCCCTTAGCTTAGGGACTAGTCTTGTTGTGTGTGTGTGTGTGTGTGTGTGTGTGTTTGTGTGTGTGTGTGTGTGTGTGTGTGTGTGTGTGTGTGTGTGTGTGTGTGTGTGTTGTGTGTGTGTGTTTGTGTGTGTGTGTGTGTGTGTGTGTTGTGTTTGTGTGTGTGTGTGTGTGTGTGTGTGTGTGTGTGTGTGTGGGTGTGTGTGTATGTGTGTGTGTGTGTGTTACATCTGTTACTGTGCCATATAACTCCAAGTGGTTGGAGTTACATGGTCCGTTACCTTGCATAGTATTAAAATTAGAATTAAATACATTAGTATTAACATTAGTATTAAATACATTAGTATTAAATACATTAGTATTAAATACATTAGTATTAAATACATTAGTATTAAATACATTAGTATTAACGTTAGTATTAAATACAATAATAGTAAATACTTTCTCTCTATCTTCCAGATCCCTGTCAACAACACCTTGTCCACTGACTTGTTATAGACGTCAGCTGGTGCTCCAGTGTTTACACTCCCTCTCATAGAATCCATGGTGACACCTTTCCAGGTCTTGCCTTTCTATATCAAAATTATTTTTTATCACTTCCTTTCTTGTTTGTATGATGAACATCATGCTTTTTTTCTTGTATTACCTCTGTATCCACTGAGAAGAACTCTATAAATCATTTATTCAACTCATTCCAGGCTTTATTGTTGGTTTTCATTAGTTCTCCTTTTTAATTCAGAAAAATTACTTTCACCTTATTTTCAGATTTTTTTCAAATGGATATGAAGCAGCTTTTTGGTTCAGACTTGCAGATTCGTTTATGGCTTATCTGCTCACTTCTATATTCGTGTCTGTTTTTCACTCTTTATAGTTTTTCCACGCTCTTATGATTTTTTGTTGCATCTCTCTGCACATGTGGATAAGCCAAGGTACTCTTTCTGTTTGCTGTTTATCCTTCTGGTCATGAAGCTCTTCTGTGCCTCCCGACAATTGCCAGCTAAGTTCTCCATCATTTCACTACTGACTTTCCTTTTTGTATTATGCCTTTTTGTTCGTTTCCTTTCAGTTCTGTTTTCCTTTAAAATTTTCTTTCTTCAAATCTGGTTTCACACACTCTCACCTCCATTCTTCTTTCTACATTTTGTTCCACAAGTTACTAGTAGTTCGGAACTGAATTTTTGCTGCTTCTCAGCGGGCTTTCAGTTTCTATTTAACCTATGCCAGATGTTGTTGGTAAAAACTAGATACAGTCTTTCTTATTGTATCCTTAACATGGTGAAACAAAGGTTTCTATAACTACCTCCATCGTTGTTGCACTGTATGTTTCAGTTCTCCTACGTGGAACTTAGTCATCCATGATAAGTAGTTCTGCTCTAGCCCTGTGTGCCTCTCTCTACTCTTTCTGCTATGTCAGCCATTCCTTTGTTGTTGTCGTCTTGTTCTTTTCTCGGTCTCCTACTGTTAGATGGGAAGTGTATGTAAAGTTTGCTTCTAATTTGTGTTCCTCAGTCTTAAGTGTGTCAATTACCGGCATTTGCTTCGTGTCTGTTTATAAGTCTCTTCTCTTCAATCTATTGATTTCTGATTACCAGTGTTATTTCTCTGCATCACATGTTTCTCCTCTCTTTCCTTATCAGTTGATATCGAGTATTTCTTATTGTTGGTCATGTGACAGGAGTGGGGAAGGAAGGCTGGGTTTGGTGTGCGCATCATTACACAGGAAGGGGTCAGGGATAATGTTGTAGGCAGGGAGAGGAAGAGGATAGGGGTTAATATTACTGTTGGCGCTGGGGAAGTAGAGTTAGGCCTACTAGGAAAAGGACTGCAGCTTGACCTTATGGAGTTCTTTGAGTCTGGATTCTCCGTTCTCCTGCCTCTTTGTCTGCTACTCTTCTCTGTTCCAGAGAGAACTAGCCTGGTCAGATTAACTGTGACCTGTTACTTTGACCAGGCATTGTTTGCCGTTGGAGAAGCTCTCGATTCTCAAAAAAAAAAATCGGCTGTCATATCTACTCCTACCCTCTTATTCACCCAATCAGCCATATAATCTCTCGTTCGTCGTGATCCCATCTCCTGATCCCTGTCCCTCCTTCAACCTCCTGGAATCAATAGTGAATTATATACCTCCTTTCTTCCTGTCATTGCCTTTTCCTTCAAGATTCTTTGTACCTTTTACTTTCCCGTGCTGGTTCCCCTATCACATCATTAGGGTCACTGAAGCTTCACTATAATATTTTCACCAACAGACAATAATATCTTAATCTCTAAAATAGTGATTAAAGTAATATACTTATACACTATATGCTGTGCAAAAGATATCACTAGTGCTTTCAAAATTAACATCAAGAAAAGAGAACAACGTGTTGTTCTGCATCTGTAGAGTAAATTCAGTGTTAGCAATTTAAATAGCCCTTAAGGTCATAAAACACAAAATACCATTAAGATATTGTTTAAAAATTTAGTTGGACAAGCTTCCATCAAAATCTTCTCAAAATAACACAAATGTAAATTAGGTAGTGTTGAACCCAAATTAGATTCCACAGCACTTCCATTAACATGTGTATAAAACTTATCAATAAAGTTAAAACTGAAAATTAAAGAAAGAAAATTATTATTTTGATCACTTTACGTATTACAGAGGTTAATGAAAAATGAATTCGCTGTTAAAATCTTCTTTGACTTTTTTAAATGTATTACTATCATTCAGAGTTGAAATTCTGTTGTGCTTAGTTTTACTCGAGTCTTTGTTTACATATATTCCAAAATAAAAAACAAGAGATATTTACTTTTATGAAAAAGGCACAATACTGTGACTGGAACACACAAATATCCCTCACAGAGGTGAATGAAACTTTTGACGAAGTTTCGGTTCCAGTTGATCCATTAACTAGTTACACAGAAGCGCTTGTGTGTGCCTAGTTAATGATGCAAGTCGGACCGAAACGTCGTACGCTTTTCGACTGAATTCTTTTTTTTAAACGTCTTTCTCTATTTTCCTTTTCCTTCCTCCACTATTTTTTTTCCTCCGTGGAATCCATTGTTCTAACCAGACTGACATTTCTTCCAGAAAAAGCTGATATCGCATTCTTCTCGTAACTAAATCATCAAGGGAACATTTCTGTGTTCATTGTTGATCAAGTTGTTCAACCAAGTTTTGAGAAAAAAAATTATTTTCCTATTGTTTTGGATTTTCGTTTCAGTTGTTCTTTTTTCAAAGTCGGACACATTTCCCACAAGGTCAGAAGTTTCTGCAAACAATAATTCTTTCGGTGAGTTGGTTTGCAGGTTCTTTCTCAAAAGGGGTGAAACTTTCTCGAGCAATTCTTCAACACTTTGTTTGGTCTTCGTCTGGCTCACAAAGTGACGGGGCATAAAATACCTCGGACCTGGCTATTAGAAAGTGAGTTATGCCGAAAATATTTTTTTACTTTTTTTTTAAACGAGTAGAAACCTCAAATTTTTTACATGATCGCCACTCAAAGTTCTCTTAAGTAATATAAACCAATAAATGGTATGCAGAAACATATTAAAGGACGGAAAATAACAATAGTTAGCACTAGCAGAAGAACTACTATTGAAATAATTAAAAAAAAAAAATCTCGTGTCATTGATCAGGCCGCTCAGAGCTGAGAAAATGAAAAGGACGGTTTCATGGCATATTCCATTGTATATGCACTGTGGTATTTTTTATGTTTTTATTTAATAGTTTTCAACTGTATTTATTGAGTGCTGCTTCCTAATAATCTCGCACTCTCTCTCATTTCTTGCTTCTCCAAACCTGTGTAATTTCCCATCATGAATTCGCCACCCAGCTCTGATCGTGTGAGGGTGTGCGGTGCTCTGGCCTGACCCCTGGCGACTCTTGACAGCACTTTGGTTTTCAACAACATGGCGGCAGCCGGGAGGAGACGGTTGAACACAGTTTGTGTGGATCTGGTTACAGGAGTTATCAACCCTGCCACGGCCGGAACAGTATTACCCACGATCCTACGAGATATATATGGACTTGATACAGCGGATTTGTATGGAGTGGCCTTGAATGGGACGAATAGAGTGTTTGTGAAACTTCAAACGGCGGAGGTGTACGAATGGCTGGTGGATAAGCATCAAGATAGTGTGTACACCGTGCACACAGGACTCCAGGTACGCTTGAAGGACGTCTCTAGGACATACACTTGGGTTTGAGTGAGGAATGTCCCATTCGAGGCCGATGCTGTGGACATCAGTGCAGTTTTCGGGGCGTACGGCATCATACATGCAGCTACCCCTGGCAAGTGGAGTGAGGGCCCGCTGATGGGGCTCTTTGAGGAGTCTTTCGCCTTGAAGATGAACTTGCGACATCCCATCCCATCGTACGTCATATTGCCAGATTTTAGGACGCAGGTATACATCACCTACATGGGGCAACGCAGGACCTGTCGTCTGTTCGGGGCATATGAACATGTAGCGGCTGACTGCTTGAAGAGGTCGGGCCCAAGAATGAACGGGGGACATCGTGGAACGAACGTGACAGTGCAGAGAAATGTGCAGAGGGAAGAGGAACAGTCGGAGAAACAACCAAAGTTGTGGAGCGAGATAGTCGAATGTGCAGAGGTGGTGTGTCAGACAATATCACAGGAAACGGTGCTATTGGTGGTTGAAGGTGGCAACCAGGAGAGCCCTGTGGAGGAAGTGGCTTTGGAACAGGTATTAAGGGACATTCTGGATGAACCTCTACCGGTGTGAAGTGTCGAAACCACTGATGGTATGGTAGACACTATGGATATGGTGGAGAGCATGGTGAATGCCAGTTTCAATGACCAACAGTTAGTGTTGGAGACAGTGCAGGTGGAGGTACATCAGATTGATAGTGCAAGTAGTGTGGAAGTTGTGCAGGGGACCCGCAAGAGGTCTGGCACACTGTCTGATTGTGATGACATGCTGACCCCGGCCCAGAGGATTTGCAAGAAACCTCTGGTGGAAGTTGCTAAGAAAGACTTGGGATTGGTGCAAGATCAGGGAATTAATAAGGGTGGGAAGCAGGTGGGCAAATTGCAGAGTAAAGGGAAATCTGGGTTGCAACTTCCACCGAGGCCGTTTAACGTTAAATGTAAATGGGTTGAGAGCAGATATTAAAAGAGCTTGGGTGGAGTGTACGTTGAGATGGTATGGTGTGACTGTGGGGTTTTTGCAGGATCATAATTATAGGTATGGTAGAGATTTGGTATTGGATGGTTTTAGGGTATCTGCTAGTTCATCAAGCAAATTAAATTGTGGGGTGGCGGTAGTGGTAGCGGTGTCAAGCCCATTCAAGCCTTTGCGATGGGAGGAGAGTGGGGGGGGGCAGACTGGAGAGGGTGGAGGGAGAATGGGGGGTGAAGGTATGCTTTTTGGGAGTGTATAAGCCGGCGGAGTCTTCCAGACAGGTGAAGGTGGATTTTGTGAGGGAGCATATGATTTACGCATGTAGGGATATGCCTAGTGTAACCATAGTTGGGGGAGATTTTAATTGTGTCATCAGGGAAAGGGATGTAGAGCCGCGGAGGGGGGGTGCGTTTTGCAGGCTCTGAAGGACTTACTTAGGTGTGTAGGTTTGAAGGATGTAATTGGGGTAGGAGGGGCGGGAGAGCATACATTTGTTAGACGAGGGTATGGGGCTAGGCTAGATAGAATTTATGTAACAGGGAGTGTGGTGGTGGGTGGGGTTCAATATTTAGATGTGGGTTTTACAGATCATCGGGGAGTGTTGGTGGAGGTGGAATGATCGGGTGTGGTGCGGTGGGGTAAGGGGTATTGGAAATTAAATGTTCAGCTTTTGAGTGGTGAAGGTAGACGTGTGGAATTTAGTGATTGGTGGGGAGGGTTGTGGGATGGGAGGTTACGGGGGGCCTCTGGTGGATTGGTGGGTGGAGGTGGGTAAGAGGGGCATTAAAGCATACTATCAGAGATTGGGCAAAGAAGAGGTAGGATGGCGTTATGGCATGCAAAACTACTTGGAGAGATTATTGACGGACTGTTACTTAAGAGGAAGACAGACTAACTGAGGAAATACGGACATTGAAGGAAAGATTGTGGTCGCTGCAGAATGAGAATTTCGGGGCATGCAGGATGAAAGCAGGCTTGGATGACGTGTTGGGGGGGATAAACCCTCCAAATATGTATTGGGTAAGTGTAGGAAGCGAAAAGATAGGATGACAGTGGAGTTCTTGGAGGTGGATGAAGGATTGGAGGATTATGATGAAAGAATGCGGATTTGTACCACAGAGGGTATGAACGTGTATGTGGATAAGTTTTTTGCCAAGCATATGTGTCGCAAAGGGGTGAGTGAGGTGAACAAGGATTTAATATTAGGGGGAATCGTGGAGAGGTTGGGATGTAGTGAGCGGAAGGAGTTGGAGGGGATGATTAGTGAAGGGGAGGTGTGGGAGGCGGTGGATGGGTTAAGTAGAGGAAAGGTCCCTGGAATAGATGGTATAGCGAACGAGTTTTATAAGGAAAATTGGAACGTCATGAGGGACTGTTTGGTTGGTGTGATGAATGGGATGAAAGAGGATGGGGTGATGGGAAGGGATATGGGATTGGGAGTGGTGGTTCTAGTATGGAAGGGGGAGGTAGGAGATACTTTGGGGAATTACAGACCTTTGGTACTAATGAATTCTGATTATAAAATATTTGCAAAGATTCTAGGTAACAGATTAAAAAGGGTGTTGGGGAGGGTGATTGAGGTAGGACAGGGGGGATTCCAGGTAGGGGAGTGGTGGCGGGGCATGAGTACATTAAGGATTTCATTGAAAGTGTGGAAGGGGGAGGGGTACTAGCATTAGATTGGCAGGGGGCATATGATAGTGTAGAGTGTGAGAGCATGTACAAAATCATGGAGCGGCAGGGGTTCGGTGTGGAAGTGATGAGTTGGATCAGAGCTTTATATGAAGGGGCATGTGTGAGGGTACAAGTCAATGGTAGATTGGGTGGGGTGGTGCAGATGGAACGGGGTTTGCAGCAGGGATGTCCTTTATCGCAAATTCTGTTTGCATGTGTTCAGGATCCGTTTTACAGATTGGTGGGGGGAGGGGGAGGGGTGGTGGTGGTGAGGGGATCTTGAACATTGGGGGGTATGTAGACAACACTATGGTGCTGGTATGGCAGGAGAAGGGGCTGGTGCATGTGGGGAACAGTATAGGCACATTTTGTAAGGCAACTGGAATGAAGGTGAACTGGGCAAAATCACTGCTGTTGGAGGTGGGTAATTGGGTGGGAAGGGGGTTGGGTAGAAGACATGGATGGAATGTGATGGACAAAGTGAAAATATGTGGAATAGTGTTCACGGGGAATCAGGACGTGACGAGAGAGGTGAATTCGGGGAACGTAGTGCATCGGGCAATGGAGCGTATAAATGGTTGGCATGCGGGTGAGCTCACATTGAGGCAGAGGGTCATAGTGGTAAATACAATGATTTACAGTAGGATTTGGTTTGTAGCTAATATTTATCCTTTATTGAGGTGGGATGTGGAAGGGCTGGAGCGTAAGGTATTTAAGTTCATCTGGGCTAATGGTAGGCATTGGCTACGAAAGGATATAGTTAGGAAAGGTATATTATTGGGGGGGTTGGGTCTGATTTGGCTGGAGAAGAGGTTGATGTGCATGTATGTGAAACGTTGTGTGATGAGGAGGGGGGATGGGGGGAGATACCGGGGTGGAGGGTGTGTTGAGAGAGTTGGGTGAATGGTGGGAGGGGAGGGACCTGGTACAGTTCAGGGATTGGCTGCACAATATGATGGTCATAAAAGAATCGCAAAATTTAAAAGTTGCTGTGCTTATGAGGTTAGGAGGTGGGGTGGGGGTGCTGGAGGGGAGGCAATATATCCAGTTTATGACTGGAAAGGAATTTCAGGGGGGGGTTCGGGAATTACGTTTATCGGGAAGGGATCGTGAGCTGATGTATAGGTTTCTACATGGGGCGGTTGCAGCAAGGGAGATTTTATTTTGAATGGGGTGTGTGAAAGATGGGGGTTGCGAGAGGTGTGGCATGCCGGAGACCGTCTTGCATGTCATATATTTTTGTGAGGCATTGGAAGGGGTAAGGTGGTGGATGGGATGGGTTTTGAGCAAATTGGGGGAGGGGGAGTACCTTTGTTAAGGGCAATTTTCTTGGATTTGGGAGGTGTGTGTCATAGGGACAAAAAGGGTTTAATGTACTGCATGGTGGATTTTGTTTGTGTGTCGTGGAAATTGAGAGAGGTGGGCATTCGGGAAAGAATAAAGTCGGTGGCGGCTCATATATATCGAACCAAGTGTTGGAATCGTTTGCTATATGGGAAGGGTTGGGGTTCTGCATTTTCGGAAGATTACAGATCATTAAGTGTCAAGGGGCTATTGAGAGGATTGGAGGGGTTTGAGTGGGCTTGACCTGTGGGGTTGGGGTCTAGGGGAAAGGGATGTTGTTTGTTTATAGGAGATAGGGACGTGTGATTGGAGAACAGAGGGGGAGGGAAGGTGGGGGTATTAATTACTTTGGGTGACGGTAGACATTCTATGCTGTGACAAGTGACGTTAGGGTTTTGGGTAGTGGATGTTGATCAAGTTGGTAAGGAGGGGAGTCAGGGGTTGTATATAGGTTTGGATGGTCCTCTGAAGCCGGGGGAGAGGGGAGTGTGTTTGGGTTGTAACTGGTGTGAATGTGTTGGGGTTGGTTTGTATCTACCAATAGATGGTCAAGGTAACTGAAACATGTGTTGCGG
Organism: Cherax destructor; assembly: GCA_009830355.1. Taxonomy (NCBI): domain Eukaryota; kingdom Metazoa; phylum Arthropoda; class Malacostraca; order Decapoda; family Parastacidae; genus Cherax; species Cherax destructor. Next base: position 14,173 of record WNWK01007967.1, on the reverse strand, counting down.
TTAACGTGGATTTCGGTGCATAGGCCAATGGAAAGGTCATGATCGTGCTCAGGTTGTTCCTTAATATAAAGTCAGGGTTGGTTAATATAATATTGTTGGAGACAAGGTATCAGCGGGAAGGGGGGAACAGTCTGTTGTATGTATATTCAAATTTACCATTGTTCCATTGTAGTTAGGTTTCCAATGTTAACAGTTTAGGAATAATACGTTGGCCACATAATTTTTGGGCAGAAGCTTATATTTGTAATTTACGTTTAAAATACTCTGTGGTATGTTGATGGTAATGTGATAGGGCATCAGGTATGCAGCACACATGTTGTAGGTGGTCATGAATTTACACATGTATAAGTGTTGTTAGTATTAATGCAACATTTAAAATTAAAAGTATTAGATGTTAATTGTGTTGGTATTAATTTTGAATAATTGTGTGTATAGGGGTTTCTTGTGGCTTTGAAAGCAAAAATTTGAGGGTTTTGGTGTGAATTTATTAGGATACTTTTTGTTGAAAGTAACCTCATGCACATAGAGCTTACAGATTATAAGGTTAATGCAAATTGTTAAGTTTGGGGAGGGGGGTCCCTTATTGGAAAATATGTGGCATATGTAGGATGCAAGTCCTTAATGCTTTGTAAAGATGATTCATATCTGTTTATGGTAAAAATCTTACTAGGAATTTATATCGGTGTCGGGTCTCGGCACTTGGTTTACCTTTAGTTGTATGTTAATTTTATCACCTTGCACGCAGTTCGTATTGGGCTGTTATTTGTGACATAGCGTTTATTTCCATTGATGTTGGCAAGGTTTACTCACTGTTAATGTTCTTTGTTTTTATACACCTTTGATTGTTTTGTGTTTGTATATGAATTAAATGTACCGAAAACCAAATAAAATGTAAAAAAAAAAAAATCCCATCACGCTTTCTAGCCACACAGTACCCACAACCACCACAATTCTCCTCCAACTTCTGCAAACCTCCATGGCACCCTATTTGCCGTATCACACCCAAACACTCTTTAGTGACCCTCCAAATACACTGCAGCCACCCTCCAACCGCTCTTAACCCACCTTCCAAACACACTCCTACCACAGTTTGAATCACATTCTGCCAAACAATTATAATTCCCAATAAACAAACAAAACTACCACAATTCCCCACCAACTCTTTCCAAACGGCCTCAATTCCCAACCAACCTTTGCCTTACGACCACAAATTCCCCACTTGCCTACCTAAAACTAACACAATACCCCAAACTACCTCCTTTCACAATCAACCTTCTCGAAACTACCCAAATTCCTCCCCAGCCTCCCCAACAGACTATCACAAATACTCACCACTGAAGTTCCCGCAGCATCCTCCGCTCTAGTTTTAGTACGTGACGACCAACTTAGTTTTAAAGTCCAATAGTTTCACTCACTAGAACACTAATTTCCTTACGAACTCTGGCCAGGCGAGCAGAGAGCTGTGAGTTTCCTCGTTATTTACCTGTGAGATGAAGTGGCATGGTCAGCCCAGTACAGTATTTAAAAACACACTTTGTTAAAATCTGTCGTATTCATGCACTCATATTCATTAACATGATTTGTCATGCTGCATGAATTGCACGTTTAAAGAGATGTATTTTTCCTGTTTAATTTATTACTTTTAACATAGTCGTCAGAACAGCTTGACAAATCAAACTGAAATATAAAGTCATCAGTAGGGTATAGGTGTTGTATTCCTCTGCTACAGCCAGCTACAATATATTCAACATTATACACATACACATTATCTTCGACACGAGTATACCGATCACTATCGTCACCATCAGTAATAATAATAATAATAATAATAATAATAATAATAATAATAATTATTATTATTATTATTATTATTATTATTATTATTATTATTATTATTATTATAATAATAATAATAATAATATACTAGTTGTAATAATAAAAATATATTATTATTATTAATAACATTATTATTAACAACAAAGGTATAAAATAATATAATATTATTATTGTTAGAGAGAGAGAGAGAGAGAGAGAGAGAGAGAGAGAGAGAGAATAAACTTTTAAATAATATTGTACACAGGAAAGTGAGATTGAGAAGGTAGGACCCAGCGTGGGTGTCCCAGCATAACAATACATCCCGCTAGTGACAAGCGTGACGATGGTCACACATCTGACAAAATCCTATAGAAACTTTCGGGAGAGAAATCTGTTATCCCTTATAATTTCGAGTCTCATTGAAGGTTTAAAGAAGTAGTTCAAATCTCTCCCGAGAATCGTAGATGTTACTTCCAACTTACAGTACAACATTATTTTCTGCAGTATGGAAAGTAGTTTACTTGTAATAAAATATTGTTTAAGCACAAAAGAAGGCCATTACCATGCCGAAGTTTGTTTTGGTAACGTCAGTAGTACATAGACACTGCAGATGTTATGATGGAAATGTTTAGAGGAACTCTGACTAACTTGTTTCGAAAGGAAATCATCTAAATTTTAAATGCCATAAGCGTGAGTAATTTTTCTCACCCTGGCTTTTTAAAATAAAACTCCTTACGAAAAAAATGTCCATGCTTCTGAGCAAGCCGGAATTCTGCCCTGCCATAGTTTGCAAAACTTGGTGAATTTTCCTGGTATGAGAAAATGTGTGTCCTAAATTTCCCTACGGAGTGTTGGGGTGAGTAGCACCATGGCGCCCCATGCATCCATCCTCTCTAGTTTAAGTAATAACATATCATCAGCACTGTCATCTACATTGTTGTGTTTCCACAGACTGATATAATTTTAGAGAAGTAGTCTCTTTGTAAAATATATATTATCTTTCTCTTAAAATAAACTGTTTTAATTTAGATAATATTTCTTCCCCTCCACATTATCGGCGACGACAGTGTTGCTCTGCCTTTTCCCTCATCTCTTCCTGGCGAAACAAATTAGATAAATATGTTCCTTCTATCAAATTTTAAATATTCAACGCCACCTAACCTTCGCACAGTGGTGGTGTCGTAACGATGACGCTTCACCTCCGCTGCGTTAAAGTTCGACGCAATTTACAAATTTGACGCACCTTAGTTTCTGGGTTTCACTCTATATAGAGAGTAATGAAGCCGCACCCTAAATGCTGGTGGTAACCTCACAAACACCTTTGGGTGGCACAAACAGGGGTAGCGCTCTCTGGGGGTATCCCCAGAGAGTTTATTTACTTTTGAAAATTGATTTAGTGAAGGACTCCTTAAATATGGCAGCGAAACGAATAGATGAGTGTCCTGTATATGAGGGTAAAATTGGATAGAATGCTAAGGCACTTAATTGTGCCTTACATATATATTCATGTTGCCTGTGCATGTTTACATAAGGATGATTATAATTATTTGACGAAGGGAGAAATAATACATATATTTTGGTAAACTCATTAACAGCATCCTAACATTTAATTAGAAATCAAGTTATCGCTGCGTGCTCAGAGGAAGATATTCCCATATTCCATAATCCCACCACCTTCCAACCTCAATGCATGCAAAAAGAATAGTGTAGGGTGAATATTACGTCTTTGTTACCTTGAATGAAAGGTGGCATGCATGTGTTCAGAACACCTTAAGTAATACACAATTCTTGCCAAATTCCGCAGACATGGTCTTGAATCATCCTTAATCGCCATTTCTAACACAATTAAACAGAATAAAAGCAGCTTCGTCAACTCTGAACTATTATCAAGTGTTCTCCATAACACAGTAAACCCCCGCCATCACATAGCTACTACTACCATTACTACTGCTACCTACAACGATTATATTATGCTTTTACAACTCACTCTAATACCATGTGTTTCCTTGAACTGTTTGTAACGGCTTTTACCTAATATATTGTCGATAATTGTACCAACATTATTACAAATTATTACCCTTGAATTTCCCCGAGTTTAAAAGTTATTCAGAATAGTATATTTTTTTATTGGATTTAAATCGGTATCACTCAAGGAGCAATCGAAACTTTACAAAAATTAAATATTCCAAGATTTACTCCATACTTAAATATTTGTGACAACACGAACAGAGGGAATAAACAAGACAAAATAGAGCATCAGCAAAGACAAATTCTCAATACCCAAAGGCAGGTTCCTATCACTTTTACTGTTTCATGTCCTCTCGACGGACATTGATAAGACTACTTGCTTCAATTTCGCATCATCATTTTCAGATAAAGAAATAAGTATGAAAATATCTTCGATAAAAGACTCGACAAAAAAACAGCCAGAAAATATAAGCAAAACCTTTCGGTGGACAGTGGAGAATAATGTTAATGGTGATAAACTCCAGTTGTTTAGATATGGAAAGAAAGTAGAACTCAAAAGGGACATATGTATGCGTGTGTGTAAATGTTGTTACATGTGTGTTTGTGCATGGTGCATGGATATATGTATGATGTGTATATGTTAACTCGTATGTATGTACACTTTTGCATATGAATATGAGTGTTTATATACATAAGTGTGCTTGTATTGTTTATAAGCCTGCATGTATGTATATATGAATGAATGAATGTGTATGAATGCATGTATATATGTATGTATTTATGAATGTATATACGTGAGTCTATGACCAATAATAATGCAAATCATTCACTCGGTAATACCAGAAATTGGGAAGCCGATCAAGAAAGACCTTTTAATGGTATCACATGGACACCACGAATGGTCTAAAATGTCTAAAATAAATAGAACAGAAGGCACCTGCACTTATTGATTGCCCCGCTAACCATCACCTAGTAATATTTGATCAGTATTTAAAATTTGAAGCCGATGGGATAAACCATTCTGAAGTTATAAACATCATTAGAGGCGAGAAATCCATAGCTAACAATGGGATGGTTCTATAATGACTCAGTGTAGTATTTAAGGGCTTGAAAAACTCGTAAAATTTAAATTTTTTATTAAAACACAAATTTTAGAATATTGTTTTTTCTTTTTGTTTTGGCAATTCCATAAGATTTAAATTTTACTACAAACCTCTAAGATAAACATATTAATTTTGCATTGTTTTATAGGATAGTTCAGTTTATTAAAAATCCAAACGATTCCAAGTTTGAAAAAAAAATGAACTGATAAATTTGTCCGTACCCAAAAATAAACTGAATGGGAATCATACTAGCCGTAAGATGCTGCACATTTCACCCCTTTACCATTGACACCCCTTGCCATTAAGGGTACGGAAAATAGAAATTAATACAGAGAGAGAGAGAGAGAGAGAGAGAGGCACTTTAATGTATGGAAAAAACGGGTAGCAGACGACTTGGAAGACCACACCGAGGCAATTTCCAAAGAAGAAAAATCTACTTCTGTTTAGATTAACATCTATTGCTTATTAATGTATTATTATTGTTGCCGATTCAACAACAGAAATCTGCTGACTTCAGATTTTCCCATCAGTTGCATGTATAATTTATGACGCTGGTTTTCGTGCAGATTTAGTGTGTAGTTGAGTGAGAGAGCGAGTACACTAGGTAACACAATGCTCCTCTCCTGACTCACCATACCTATACCTCGATAGTCACTCACTTGCTGACAACAATAACGAGAGAGTTGAAGTATAAGTGAAGTATGAGTCTAAGAGACCTGCTGACATCAGCATGAAGAATGGATAAATGGATATATAAATGCAATAAATATATACAATTCAAAATACTTTGTACTTGAGTGTATGATTTATTAGTTGTCAAAAACGCTTATCGATAGATACTTGGCCTGTTTTGTGCGTGTACTAACCTTGTTATGGTTGCAGGGGTCGAATAACAGCTCAGAGCCCCGAGAATGGGTGTATGTGTGTCTGTATTTGTGTGTTTATGCGTGTGTTTGTGTGCGCGCGCGCGTTTGCGTGTGTGTCCGTGTGTGTGTGAGATTTTGTATGTGTGTGTGTGTGTGTGTGTGTACTCATTTGTACTCGCCTATTTGTGGTTGCAAGGGTCGATTCATAGCTCCTGGCCCCGCCTCTTCACTGATTGCTACTAGGTCCTCTCTCTCCCTGCTCCATGAGCTTTATCAAACCTCGTCTTAAAACTATGTATGGTTCCTGCCTCCACTACGTCACTTTCTAGGCTATTCCACTTCCTGACAACTCTATGACTGAAGAAATACTTCCTAACATCCCTTTGACTCATAGGAGTCTTCAACTTCCAATTGTGAACCCTTGTTTCTGTGTCCCATCTCTGGAACATCTTGTCTCTGTCCACCTTATCTATTCCTCGCAGTATTTTATATGTCGTTATCATGTCTCCCCTAACCCTCCTGTCCTCTAGTGTCGTCAGGCCGATTTCCCTTAACCTTCGTTCGTAGGACAATCCCCTTAGCTCTGGGACTAGTCTTGTTGCAAACCTTTGCACTTTCTCTAATTTCCCGACGTGCTTGACAAGGTGTGAGTTCCAAAACTGGTGCTGCATACTCCAGTATGGGCCTGACGTATATGGTGTACAGAGTCTTGAACGATTCCTTAGTGAGGTATTGGAACGCTATTCTTAGGTTTTCCAGCCGTGTGTGTGTGTACTCACCTAGTTGTACTCACCTAGTTGTGGTTGCAGGGGTCGAGACATAGCTCCTGGCCCCGCCTCTTCACTGGCCGCTACTGGGTCACTCTCCCTGCTCCATGAGCTTTATCATACCTCTTCTTAAAGCTATGTATGGAACCTACCTCCACTACATCGCTTCCCAAACTATTCCACTTCCTGACCACTTTGTGACTGAAGAAATACTTCCTAACATCCCTGTGATTCATCTGAGTCTTCAACTTCCAACTGTGTCCCCTTGTTGCTGTGTCCCATCTCTGGAATATTCTGTCTCTGTATACCTTGTCAATTCCTCTCAGTATTTTATATGTCGTTATCATGTCCCCCCTATCTCTCCTGTCCTCCAGTGTCGTCAGGTCGATTTCCATTAACCTCTCCTCATAGGCTATACCCCTTAGCTCCGGGACTAGTCTTGTTGCAAACCTTTGCACTTTCTCTAGTTTCTTTACGTGCTTGGCTAAGTGTGGGTTCCAAACTGGTGCTGCATACTCCAATATGGGCCTAACGTACTATTAAAAAAAATCATTTGTAATAAAGGACTGTTCGGGATAACAATAAAATCTCAGATTTCAAATATTTAATATATATTATTATTAATATATAAACATATAATTTGTATAACATAATCTGTGTAAAAACCTGCATCTTTATACTCATTTTATAACAACTTTTAAAAGGTAGTAAAAATTGCACAAGTAAAACAATCATAAAAATTAAGTGCCGTGTCAAACGTCACTGCCATCATCGTGTCACACAGGACACCACCAATCCTCTCGTCATGATACGCCTTCTCCACCGTGTCCTCAGACACCCTTATCTCTGTATTATGGCACTCCTCCTTACGGGGTCCCACGACACCCGTTCTCTGTATCACATGACACGCCCTCAGTGTCACCCGACACACCTTCTCTACTGTGTCACACGACACCCTTCTCTCTGTGCCATAAGACACCTTCGCTGTGTCACACGACACCTCTGTGCCACATGGCACGCCCCCTGTATCACGAACTCAGTCTCTAGGGAAGCCTTTGCACCGCGTCATTCGACACCAACACAAAATCACACGACTATCCAACTTGTGTCGTGCCACCTGACAAACACCGGGTTCACACTGACTTTTCACAATAAGGCTCAAAGGGTACAACACACCCTGGCTAGTCTGTGTCACCTGACACGCCTACCAGGCATAACACACCCTGAACACAACGTGTCAGTCACCTGACAAACACCGGGTTCACACTGAATACTTGACAACTCCGGGTAACACATCTTACCAGTGTCACACAAGACACAACATCTTACCAGTGTCACACAAGACACAACATCTTACCACTGTCACACAAGACACAACATCTTACCAGTGTCACACAAGACACAACATCTTACCAGTGTCACACAAGACACAACATCTTACCAGTGTCACACAAGACACAACATCTTACCAGTGTCACACAAGACACAACATCTTACCAGTGTCACACAAGACACAACATCTTACCAGTGTCACACAAGACACAACATCTTACCAGTGTCACACAAGACACAACATCTTACCAGTGTCACACAAGACACAACATCTTACCAGTGTCACACAAGACAACATCTTACCAGTGTCACACAAGACAACATCTTACCAGTGTCACACAAGACACAACATCTTACCAGTGTCACACAAGACACAACATCTTACCAGTGTCACACAAGACACAACATCTTACCAGTGTCACACAAGACACAACATCTTACCAGTGTCACACAAGACACAACATCTTACCAGTGTCACACAAGACACAACATCTTACCAGTGTCACACAAGACACAACATCTTACCAGTGTCACACAAGACACAACATCTTACCAGTGTCACACAAGACACAACATCTTACCAGTGTCACACAAGACACAACATCTTACCAGTGTCACACAAGACACAACATCTTACCAGTGTCACACAAGACACAACATCTTACCAGTGTCACACAAGACAACATCTTACCAGTGTCACACAAGACACAACATCTTACCAGCGTCACACAAGACACAACATCTTCATTTCAGGTACATAGTCTCAGGTATACAATCTCAGGTACAACAGTCGGTACGGCGAATAAGCCAGTAGATAGTCTAAGGCAGTCACCAGCACGAAGAGTCACTCTCAAGGTCTCTCGAACACTCCAATGGTGTATCTGAGAGAGTTTCCACTCTCCAGTTGGAGTTCTGAGAGAGTCTAAAACACTCCAGTAGGAGTTCTGGTGTACACTCTCCATGGGAGAGTCTAATGAACACTCTCCATGGGAGAGTCTGATGAACACTCTCCATAGGAGAGTCTGGTTAATACACTCCAGTAGTGTATATGGGAGAGTCTGGTTAACACTCTACATGGGAGAGTCTGGTTAGCACTCTCCATGGGAGTATATGGGAGAGTCTGGTTAGCACTGTTGGTGAGCCGGCTCAGCAGTCCAACATTGGGTTTGATGACATACCCAGTGACTGCCGGCCGGCAGGTAAACTACCCAACTACCATGTTAGGTAGGAGGCCGCAACACGTACACAGTGTACAGGGTCCTGAACGATTCCTTATTAAGATGTCGGAATGCTGTTCTTAGGTTTGCTAGGCGCCCGTATGCTGCAGCAGATATTTGGTTGATGTGCGCCTCAGGAGATGTGCCTGGTGTTATACTCACCCCCAGATCTTTTTTCTTGAGTAAGGTTTGTAGTCTCTGGCCCCCTAGACTGTACTTCGTCTGTGGTCTTCTTTGCCCTTCCCCAATCTTCATGACTTTGCATTTGGTGGGGTTGAAATCCAGGAGCAAATTGCTGGACCAGGCTTGCAGCCTGTCCAGATCCCTTTGTAGTTCTGCCTGGTCCTCATGTGTGTGTGTGTATTACAAAAAAAATTCATTTGTAATAAAGGACTGTTCGGGATAACAATAAAATCTCAGATTTCCAATATTTATTATATTATATTAATATAAAAACATAATCTGTATAACATATAATCTGTGTAAAAACATAACTTTAATATACACATTTATAACAACTTTTAAAAGGTAGTAAAAAGAGCACAAGTAAAAAATCATATAATTCAGTGCAGTGTCAAACGTAGCTGACATCATTGTCACAGGCCACTACCACACCTCTAGTCATGACACTCATTCTCTTCCCGTGTCATCAGACACCCTTGTCTCTGTGTTACACAACACTCCTCTTCATGTCAAACGACACTCTGTGTTCCATAACACGCCCTCTGTGTCACGACTCCGTCTCTAAAACCTTATCACCGCTTCATCTGGCACCAACACAAAATCACACAACTATTCCACTTGTGTATTGCCACCAGATGTCACTACACCCTAAACGTTAAGTGAGTCACCTGACACCACATCACCTGAAAGCACTCCGGGCAAATACAAACTCCGGGTAAACACACTCCGGGTAAACACAAACTCCGGGTAAACACAAACTCCGGGTAAACACAAACTCCGGGTAAACACAAACTCCGGGTAAACACAAACTCCGGGTAGAGTCACAAGACGTCACAATTCAGTGTCACATGACACCACAATAACTCAGTGACAAACTCACCCCGGGTAAACACAAACTGTACTTTTCAGGTACAACTCTCACATACAACAATTTCTTCAGGTACATAATTTCAGGTACAACAGTCTGTCGCTGCCGTCTCTGTCGCAGGACATGTACACTCTCCAAGGTGCAGGTACACTCTCCAAGGGCAGGGGAGAGTCTACTGAACATTCTCCAGTGGTGTATGTGGAGAATCCGGTTAACACTCTCTAGTGGTGTATATGTGAGAGTCTGGTTAGCACTCTCCATGGGAGAGTCTGGTTGACACTGTCAGTCCAGCCGGCTCAGTGGTCCAACATTGGATCTGATGGTACCCAGTGGAACCGCCGGCTGGCAGGTAAACTACCTAACAGCCATGTTAGGTAGGAGGCCGTAACAGTGTGTGTGTGTGTGTGTGTGTGTGTGTGTGTGTGTGTTTGTCCTCCAATGAATGTATATACAGTAATGCCTATTTTTGTGCTATTTTGTAATCATCATAACTCTTTATAATTATGTAATTGCTGTAATTCATCTACATACGTGAATAACTGCAGCGCTCACTTTGTTTGGGAAAGCAGAACCAGGTAATTTTCCCACTCTGTGTGTGTGTGTGTGTAGAGGGGAGGAGTTGCATACGGGCGTGTATCACGCCCATTTGTACTCATTTGTGGTTGCAGTGTTCGAGTCTCAACTCCTGGCCCGCCCCACCTCGCCGCTGGCAGCTACTTTGTTTATTCTTATGGATCTCGCTTCTACCAGTTTGCTGTCTAGGTTATTACACTTCCTTACCCCTCAATGGCTAGAGAAGTATTTTCTAATATTCTTTTCTCTTATCTGTGATCATTTCATCATCCAGTTCTGCCTCGTGTACCTTAGTCCCACCTCTCGAATACTTATCTTGCTCATCTTCTCATTCCCTCAGCATTTTTGATGTGATAATCATGTCACCCCTGGTGCTACTCTCCTCCTACAGCTCTCCTCATAGCTCCTACCCTTTAGCTCCTGAACTAGTCTCGTTGCACTTTTTCCAGATTCTTCACATGGATTTTGGATGTGGGTCCCATAGTGGCACTCCATACTCCAAGATGTGTCTAGCAGATGTTGTGTATAGTGTTCTTGTTAATGTTGTTGAAATATCTTAAATTTGACAGACTTGCATTTATTAATGTGTACCTCAAAGGTTTGAGGCCTTTGTGTCCAACCCAGACACTGCACTTCGTTCAGAGCATTTTTAATCTTTTCAAAATATTAAAAAAAATTATTTGCTTTGGTTAAATTCTAATAGCCACTTGTAAGAACTGGCCAGCATTTTGTTCAGGCCTATTTGGAGTCTATTCCGGTCCAAGCTTGTTTATATTCTCATTAGTTTCATTCCCTTTGATTATTTCCGACATGTCACTCACGTACATAAGCTACAGTATCAGAATAAATACTGAGCCTTGGTGAATCCCACTTGTCACACTATCACCTTCCAACACCTCTTCTCAGACAGTAACTCGTTCTTCCTCTTTATTATTCTGTGATTCATTATAATGCCATCCCTGTCATTCCAACCAGTTCATCCAGCTTTTTCCACAGTATAATGTGCGGTAATGCGTCAAAAGTATTTTTAGAGTCCACTAGTGCACTCTTCATTGGCTTTCAGAAAACAAAGCTTGTTCATCCCACCATTTGTCCATAAATATTTTCATCCTCAAGGACATACACAAATTTTCGCTTGCCTTATTCGGCAAGGAGAGAGTTGATATTTAAGCCAAAATAGCAAGTTTTACCTATTCGGCACGACATTATATAATATAATATACTGCTTGTTGAGCTAGTACACCAAACAGGGAGTAGAATGAAATTAGCTTAGAGGCGTCCACACCACCGTATGTCCTTGGGTAGCGAGTACAACATTCAGTCCAACTGGATGCTCTACTCTACTCGTTCGTGGTTACAATAATACACACACACAAACACACACACACACACACACACACATATATATATATGTCGTGCCGATTAGGTAAAACTTGCGATTTTGGCTTAAATAGCAACGCTCACCTTGCCATATAAGACAAGTGAAAATTTGTGTATGCAATAATTTCTCCAAAATCATTCTGAACATAACGAAAAAAATATATTTCATTGTGTTTTTTTATTATTAAATTAATGTTAACGTATCTAAAATATATTTAGTTGGGTTAGGCTAAATTAAATTGCGCTTGTTGTAATAAGGTTAGGTAGGTTTTCAAAGTTGCTCTTGGTACAAAATTATAAATTTTTACATTAACATAAATGAAAAAAATATATCTTTAAACGTATAAGAGAAAATTTTAGAAAGGACTAAATTTAAGATGAGTTCTTGCTAATTGACCAGTTTTACCTGGTTAGAGTTAGAGTGTGTAGGAGGGAAGGGGACTATTTCCCAGTAAAAGTGGGCCTTAGACAAGGATGTGTGATGTCACCGTGGTTGTTCAATATATTTATAGATGGGGTTGTAAGAGAAGTGAATGCGAGGGTCTTGGCAAGAGGTGTTGGGCTAAAAGATAAAGAAGCAAATACAAAGTGGGAGTTGTCACAGTTGCTTTTGCTGATGACACTGTGCTTTGGGAGATTCTGAAGAGAAGCTGCAGAGGTTGGTGGATGAATTTGGTAGGGTGTGTAAAGAAGAAAATTGAAAGTGAATATAGGAAAGAGTAAGGTGATGAGGATAACAAAAAGAATAGGTGACGAAAGATTGGATATCAGATTGGAGGGAGAGAGTATGGAGGAGGTGAATGTATTCAGATATTTGGGAGTGGACATGTCGGCGGATGGGTCTATGAAGGATGAGGTGAATCATAGAATTGATGAGGGGAAAAGGGTGAGTGGAGCACTTCGGAGTCTGTGGAGACAAAGAACCTTGTCCATGGAAGTAAAGAGGGAATGTATGAGAGTATAGTTATACCAACGCTCTTATATGGGTGTGAAGCATGGGTGATGAATGTTGCAACAAGGAGAAGGCTGGAGGCAGTGGAGATGTCATGTCTGAGGTCAATGTGTGGTGTGAATATAATGCAGAGAATTCGGAGTTTGGAAATTAGGAGGAGGTGCGGGATCACCAAAACGATTGTCCAGAGAGCTGAGGAGGGTTGTTGAGGTGGTTTGGACATGTAGAGAGAAATGGAACGAGACAGAGTGACTTCGGAGTGTATAAATCTGTAGTGGAGGGAAGGCGGGGTAGGGGTCGGCCTAGGAAAGGTTGGAGGAGGGGTAAAGGAAGTTTTGTGTGCGAGGGGCTTGGACTTCCAGCAAGCATGTTGAGCGTATTTGATAGGAGTGAATGGAGGCATATGGTTTTAATACTTGACGTGCTGTTGGAGTGTGAGCAAAGTAACATTTATGAAGGGATTCAGGGAAACCGGCAGGCCGGACTTGAGTTCTGGAGATGGGAAGTACAGTGCCGGCACTCTGAAGGAGGGGTGTTAATGTTTCAGTTTATAACTGTAGTGTAAAGCACCCTTCTGGCAAGACAGTGATGGAGTGAATGATGATGAAAGTTTTTTTTTCGGGCCACCCTGCCTTGGTGGGAATCGGCCGATTGTTAAAAAAAAAAAAAAAAAAAAAAAATATATATATATATATATATATATATATATATATATATATATATATATATATATATATATATATATATATATATATATATATATATATTTTATATATATATATATATATATATATATATATATATATATATATATATATATATATATATATATTATATATATATATATATATATATTTTATATATATATATATATATATATATATATATATATATATATATATATATATATATATATATATATATATATATATATATATATATATATATATATCGTGCCGAATTGGTAAAACTGGTCATTAGGAAGAACTCATTTAAAATTGAATCTTTTCTAAAAGTTTCTCTTATTCATTTAAAGATATATTTTTTTAATTTATGTTAATAAAAAAATAATGATTTTGTACCAAAATAACCTTAGAAAACTTACCTAACCTTATTATAAAAAGTGCAATTTAATTTAGACTAATTCAA